>JBAWJQ010000303.1:0-61183 GCA_037783105.1 Bactrocera zonata | reverse complement strand
AAGATTTGCTTCAATCTACCTGTATAATCTAAATGTTTAATTTATTTCCTCTTCTTTAAAATACCACTAATTAGGTTAAAATATGTTGTCGCTGGTGCAGGCGAAAAAAGAGCAATAAAGCTTGCAGTGCCGATAATTTGGCGGGAACCAAGTGATCATCTTTCAAATATTTTAATGCTTTCAAAGGTAAAAATAAGAGCTGGAATCTTTAGCGGACCTCAAATGAAAGAATTTTGTATTGTGGAATCTCTCCGACGTCACTTAATAATGAAGAGAAAAAAGCCTTGAATAGTCTTAAGGCAGTAGTGCATGGCTTCTGTGGAAACCATAGAGCTCACAATTATGATGAGCTTATCACTGACATCATTACGAATTTCTCCAGCATCGGATGTCGAATGCCTCTAAAGATGCGCATGTTACATTCTCATTTAGGTAAATTTAAAGATAATATGGGAGCTTACCCGGAAGAACAAGGAGAGCACTTCCATCAAGATATAATGGAATTTCAAAGACGTTATCAAGGCCAGTATACAATACTACATAGGCTGCTATATATATTTCTGGACTAGGCAACACTAAGTGTTGCCAGGTGCAATCTGACATTTCTATTGGAAAGTTTAACATTTTTTAGCATAACATCACTCAGAACGTTTTGTCATTTAATCGTGAATTGTTTTACTTACAGGGAATTAAATAATTCATCTCGGCCAAAAAATGGAATTAACTCGTGAACATTTTCGTGCGATCATTCTTCACAACTTTCGACGTGGATTATCACGACAAGAGTGCATCGATGAACTAAAATTTTTGTATAGCTATGAAGCACCATCCTATAGCACTGTGAAAAACTGTTACAACGAATTCAATCATGGCCGACGCTCGCTCAAAGACGAATTCCGTGAAGGTCGTCCAAAAACAGCCGTTGTGCCAGAAAACATCGATGCCGTACATGAACCGATAATGCAAGACCGTCATGTAACATACCTTCAGATAGAGACATGCCTATGCATTTCTCCCACCAGCATACATTGGATATTGCATGAACACCTGGCCGTAAAAAAGGTTTGTTCTCGTTGGATCCCGCACAATTTGACAATCGCTCAAAAAAAGGCTCGTGTGGATTGGTGTAACGAAATGCTGAAAAAATACGATCGCGGTGCTTCAAAAGACGTTTATAAGATCGTCACGACGAATCATGGATCTATGCGTATGAGCCCGAAGCAAAACAGCAATCGACCGTGTGCGTCTTCCAAGACGAGCCAAATCCAACGAAAAAAAAAAAACATTTTCGTTGATAAATATGCCTATTTTCATTATTAGGCCAGAAATATATATAGCAGCCCACGTATTGGGGACTATATTTAAAAAAACTTCTGCAGAGCATGACAGGAAAAGTAAAATTGTGCATTTTTAAACATTTGGAGTCTATTTTAAAATGTCTACTGTATGAATGGCTCCTAAATGGATGATCGGTCTCTTATTAAATTATTGATATGAAAAGTTGTGGGCATTTTTATTGAGTTGAATTTTTCCATTTTATATACATAAAAGCAAATGCAAAACAATAAGGAATGTACATATAACCCAAAAATGCCGTTGTCCGGTGATTATTGACTGATATTATCTGTAAATAGTCAGCCGTAGACACTGAGGCCCATATCTTCTTTATCTGGGAGCTTGACAGTTTTGATATTTTTAGGCTTCAGATGGCACACTTAAAGGCACTATTGGTTTAAAGTTCCCGATATATTTATTGGTTTTTGGTTTGTATACGGGAAGTGAAACAATTATTGATTTATAATAAATTTAATAGTTCTTAGCAAACCTGTTTTATAGGTAGTGGGCGGGGTTATCATCCGATTTGTCCTGTGCAAATTTGGGTGATATAACTTGAATGGTTTGGACCACACCCTCTTTTTAAGGGTTTTCAAACCACAGTTATATCTCACCTTCAACGCAATTCGTTACAAAAAAACGGGTTTTTATGTTAGTTTCCTGTGTGGCAATTTATAGGTTTTCGAGAAATGGGGTTTGTATACACATTTAAAGTACCAAACTAACAGTGCCAAGGAATAAATTCCACAAATTTCAGCAAGATATCTTAATTTGTACCCAAGTTACAGCTTTCACGGACGGACGGACATACAAACAGAAAGACACCCGGATTTCAAATGTCTTCTATCTTTATAGTAAGTTCATATTAGCATTACATCCCTTTAAGTTAACCGCAGTTTTCAGAAAGTAGGTGTTGCTATAGACTGTTCCTCCAATTAACTCAACAATTCCCGAGAGCAAGATACACAGAAATCTATTTTAATCATTTTAACGGCCACAGTTTGTATCTAACTAAAATCTGTTTATTTTTCAAGGTAAGTTCTAATTAATTTAATAAAACACATTCATATTCCATCTTAAGCGATATTTGCCGTTACTCAAATACCCTAGCAGCCCAGCCTTCTGATTCAAGCGTTAGCACGTGCTTAATGTATTTTCAATTGTTGAACTTTGTATTACATTCCAGAATTATTTAGAAAACCGAGCTATTCGAATGTCTACCCATGTGACATACAAATATACAAGCAAATACAATGCAATTTGACGTTTTTGAAAAGAGCAAACCTAAGAAATTTTCACATTTCTTCTCGAAGGTGGCAAGAACGAGACGTCAATGAACATACTTATTTCTGTAAAGCTGGCAAATAGTGCAATATGATTTCGCTCGCAGCAAAAGTCAAATGCATTTTTCAAAACTATAAATAGAGCAACAACTTTCCCGCTGACTGCGGCCAAGAGGATGTAAAAACAAAAATAGAAACAACCAAAAGCGTATATCTTGGGCGACAGTAGTAGACGCTTTAACATCTTTCCGGCGTCAAATCCTAGGGCTGGCGAACTGCTAAGTTCTATCAACGTCAAAATCTAATCAAATAACAATCACTTTTCCAGAATGTATGATGTTACTGCTTTTCAACATACATATCGCTCATTTGCTGCAAGACCGGCATAAATCAAAAAAGTTTTGCGGTATTTTTATTGAATGATTTATTGAATTTATTGAAATGGTTTATAACGGTTTGGTGACTCATGCCCAGTTCTTGACCGATGCTACAGCTGCTATTATGCCGGTCTCTTTCGACCAATTCAGCGATTTTATCGTAATTTTCGACGACAGGTCTTCCGGAGCGTGGCGCATCTTCGACCACCTCTACACCAGAACGAAAACGTTGAAACCATCGTTGAGCGGTGGAAATGGAAACTGTATCGGGTCCATAAACTGCACAAGTTTTATTGGCGGCTTGAGATGCATTTTTGCCTTTATCGTAGTAGTTCTGTAAAATATGCCGTATTTTCTCTTTATTTTGCTCCATGTTGGCGACGCTATAACTCAAGAACGACTTAAAAGAAACCACAATCAATCAAACTAGTGTTAGCCACGAATAAAACTAGAACTACGCGCTTTCAGCGCCAACTAGCGAAAGTACCGCAAGATTTTTTTGACAACCTAACATATATTTTTTAAAGATTACGTTTATTTCTGGGTGTTAAAAACTGTGTGGCAACCTTCATATACCTTGCTCAGAGTCTAAATTAAAAATACATATATGCATCGTAATCCAACGTAGAAAAACTCTTGCCAAACTCGAATATCAAAATCTGTACGTCGCTCATAGGTATGGACGATGACAACATCTGATGAGTACCCGCCGGAAAAAGCAGAAGAAGAGGAAGACCACCTCTCCGTTGGAAGGACCAGGTGGAGAAGGTACTGGTTACATTTAGAATCTCCAATTGCCGCAAAACAGCGAAAATGAAAAACGACTGACGCGCTAATAATATATTCTAATAGTAAAAACAGATTAAGTACGAACATGTAGCGGGTGAAACTGAATACGAGTATTTCATACTCTTGCAACTTGCCAAGACCAAAGCCAAGGAAATGAACAATTATCAATCAAATTATTCAGGGGTGTTGTGGAATCTGACAGTTGTCGGAATCAGAATTGAAACCGATCAAAAAAAGCAGTAGGTGTCATGAATTCAGATATTATTGGTTTGATATTCGAAACAGAATTTGTATCGGTTTTGGGTGTCACGGAAACCAATTTTATCGGTTTTGCTGTCAGAAACAAATCAAGGAGATAGTCGCACACAGATTTGAAATGTAAGTTAAGAAATCAAATCATTTTATTATTTGGAATTAATTTATCTTTACTTCTATAGGGGAAAACATAAGCATAAAACACAAAATGTCTCAACTATTGAATTTTTGAAAAAAAAAATGCAGATATTTAAGTGGGGAGCCTGCATTAGAGGCTTGAAATCGATTTTTTGGGGCATTTGTCGGATGACGGGCAGTATGCAGAACACAATTTCTATTGGAAATAAATTCAAAAAGATTACTTTTTGTTAATAACTTATGTTCTAGTTAATCTAAGAAAATTTCCAAAAAAAAGTGTAAAAATCTAAAAAAATTTAAAATTTGAAAAAAAAAAATGGTTTTTGACCAAACAAATTTAACATTATGTTGTTTAAACATAGGTTCAAACTTAACTTTTCTTAGTTTTTTTTTGGTTAAGATAATAAACTTTGCCCCAATTCCATACGACGTCTATCCTGCGCTCATATATCTGCTTCTAAAGCAGGCTCCCTACTTAAAGAAGATTTACAAAACGTAATTTAACACCCAAATGCGTTTTTATTCATTTAATAAATGTTATCCCTTAAAATCTTTCCTTAATTCGGAACTCATTACAAACTTTAGTATGATTGCTTCCAAATGTATGCAAGCTTTGTCACATTAGTAAACAGCTGGTTCGAATATTGGTTTTGCGTATGTTCGAAAAGACAAAATCCAATCAGATTCTGTGACACCATTGAAAATCAGAATTGGTTTGCAATTCTGACAGCTAAGCAATTCTGTCTTGGATTCCACAACACCCCTGATTACCTTAAGTGCAAACGGCAACAAGAGGATCGGATCCACACGAGTTAGAGTGTTAAAGTAACGAAAACAATAATGGTATATGTTGTGCTATATGGGAATTCGGGTGGGTGCTTTCGCCTATTAAGTATTACACTGGTCTATGGGAATGTACCGAATTCGGTTTACTTTGTCGGACAGGTCCCAGGATGTGTAATCTCACTTAAAAGAAGGTCGTACCATGACCATTTTCTAATTTGACCCCGGCTTTTACAAAGCTGTCTAATACCATTCGTGGTAAAATTTAATGTCTCTGGAGTTTTTAACTAACTTATCGCGCTTTCAGGGAGTATTCTAGTTTAGAAATTTAAAAAAATCGAAAGTTTTTTTCTTATATTTTCAAAGTTTAACTATTCAAGAATATGTTTACCTAGAGGATTTTTCAAAATTCAAATTATTTTTGGAGATATAGGCATTTTTCTGACTCGGCACCTAAACTGGTTCGGCCGGAACGCGAAACTTTAAACGCTTTTTCTCAAAACTGACTTTTTCGGAACGATGCCCACGATTTCTCAGGTTCTACTGGACCGATTTACTTGAAATTTTTATAGAGTCTTCTTTATAGGCTTGTCTATGGTTGGAGCTAGCCCCATCCCAAAATTTTTATTTTTGTTATTTTTAAAAAATTCGAAATAGTCAGAAAAAGTGATAAACAAAAATTTTTTCAGGCAGTCGCCATTTTGTGGAAAAAAAATGTTTCCCACTTTTCCGTAGTTCCGACCATTGCGACATTATTAACTAGGAGGGTTGAAATCATGGGCATGGTCACGTGGAAATTTTTAGAGACCCCCCACTACGTCAGCTTATAATTTTTGAAATTTTTTACTTTTTTTAGTTTTTAATTTTTTTCTGTACTCTTCAAAAATTAATAAATAACTAATAAAAAAATGAATGGTAAAAATATTAATTGCCTTTTTTTACGACACTTTAAAAATTACCTGAAATTCATGCTTCTAGACTAGAATACCCCCTTCAGTGATTTTTGTCCGCACCGTTATATGGGGAGTGAGCGTGGTTACGTTCCGATTTCTTTCATTTTCATATTGTCGGTAGGAATTCTTATAGGGTTTATCTTGAGCGAACTTGTTTATTTTGGTTTGAACGTTTTGAAATGTACATGAAACCTATTAGAGGGCGGAACCGCGCTGTAGCAACATGTTGCAAGCATATAAAAACAATGACAATGTTACACTGCACATTGGTGGAACGAAGTTTATTTTGCTTGAATTTCTTTGGTTCCCCAATACGATTAATATTTCCGTCTTTGAGTTCCTCCTTCCACCTCGAATTCGGTAATCAAACTCAAAGATAGCCATTGAAGCCGCTATCAGACTTTACGGAAGTGCGCTTTGCGATCCCATAATGCACATTAATAATTTGACCCTAATTTACACCCACACGACAAAAAATTTCGAATTCCGATTTGAAAAGGAAAATTTCGTTGCATAACAATTAATCATATGATTCGCTTTTGTGCGGCCCGTTTGCTTACCTGTTGTGTTTATCGCATTGTCGGCTGTTGTTGTAATTACACTCTGGCCGGCTGGCAGACCGGCTGACGCATCGTCCGCGGCCTCCATCGGGAACGCGGTAAGGTCGATTCGGATTCGTGTACCCTATGCAAGGACGCCACGATTTTAACACTTCGATACTTTAAACTTATTCTCTATAGGATATTTATGTGTATGTATTTGCATGTACAGTATATAATATGTATGTGTTTTTGGTTAATTCAATTCAATCGCACCTAAGCAATGAGACATGAAATTACAACAGCGCGAAATTACAAAAGAACGAATTGTACATAGGTAGTTTAACAGATATACATATATTCATACATACATATGTATGTAAGAACTAACTATTAATAATATTTGAATACACTAATTGCTTATTTTACTATTTTATATTTGTGCATATATGTACATATGTATGTATATATTGGTATGCGTGCATTTATATCTTGTGGTGCGATTATTTAGTTTCCCATTATCTTTTCTCTCGGAGAGATCACAACACAAACTCGACCAGTCGAAATTATTAGGTACAGGAGCTACAACAAAAATATGCATACGATATTTATATTTAGCAGGCCACAGAATAACGGAATTCATATACCAACTAGCGCACCAGCGCACACACGCGTATAAACACGAACACACAAACATACGCGAATGTGGTCTGGTAATGGCTCCCGGCCGTCGCTTCAGCGGGCTTATACACGACAGCCTGTAATCTTTTTCCTTCGCTGGTACGGTATTTTTAAACTTTTTGCTTTTCAATAATATATGCAAGTGGCTATATTCACACAAATATTTCACAATTTGCCATTTCACTTCGAAAATACTTTTGGCTTTTGCAAATTCACTTTAAAATTTTAATTTGACCAATTCTCAATTTGATTTCCACCGATAACCCACTTTAAACGACACTTTTTTAACCGTTATATGCTAGTTCCGGCGCCCGTCGTCCACAAAGCACAAAATTTCAGCTGACATTATATGCACTCGTAAAACACTGCTAACTGTTACGAATTCCCAACACCTTACAATTACTTTCAAAATTTTCCACCGACGATCAACGGATTCGTACACCTTATTTTTACCTAAGTACTTATGGACCGGACGTCGCAGACTGACTACACATCTTCTCAAACGATCACTTCAAATATCCCGCACACGCTCTGCTTACTTGTATTATGTGTGTGTATGTGTGTGTGTAGGCAAGAGCCAAATCGAACTGTTCACGCACTACTCCGCATCCAGCGACAACACCTCCTGGATCTCCGACAGTTTTCCTCAGACTGAGTAGTCGGATCGGCCGGCGGCCGGAGCAATGCATGGTGGCTCGTTGCCATCGCTGACACACATACGAACACATTCACACACACACACCTACTTATGGCTTTTTAGTCTGCTCCGCTATTTTCGGTTTTGGTGCGAGCGTTGCGTTCGTCATTGTGGAGCTGAGACGGCGGGCGCTTTTCATGTGCAGGTCGTGCACCGCGTATGCGGAACTCATCTGCACCCATGTGTCGGTGCGCTTGTTTGTTTATGTGCAGCTATGCGGCGGTTTGGCTGATCGCTGGCATGCAGGACAGCAGACAGAAAGTGCAGGAGATCTACAGTGCAACAAAAAGTGGAAAAACTACTCCGATTATATTACAGAATTATCACACTCTATCTACTCTTCATAAAATGTGGCCGGAATCACTGCGGCTTTAGTGCCGACGGGTTCTTTTTTTTTAATTCAATATTATTGAATTATATTATTTATAAATAACGTGCAATTATCTGCTCATCGAAGTGTTGTATCAATCAATTCATTGATTTATGCGGTGTGTGGAAAGTGACGCCATCTTATTGAAACTAAATTTCGCCGAGATCACGATCTTCATTTTCAGACATCAAATAGTCGGTTATATATTCGCGATAGCGGTTGGCATTGACGGTTACGTTGTCACTGGCATATTTTTTGAAGATTCCACTGGCCCAGAAACTACACCCAACCGTTGTTTTTTATGGATGAAATAGAAGCTCTTGATTCTCTTCCGATTGCTCTTCATCCTAAATGTGGCAATTTTGCTTGTTTACTTATTCAGCCAGAAATGGGCCCAATCACTGAACAAAATTTAGCTCGGATCTTCTTGGAACTTTTCATAGAGCGAAGCGATGTCGTTTGGTCTTAAGTTTTTGCACAAGCTTTATTTTGTACGCTTTCAATATAAGATCTCGACGTAAAGTGCGGCAAGTCGTTCCATAAGTCAGTCCGTATACGAACGGCGCCGAATCGATTCTCCACAGTGTTAGTGTACACTATCAGCTACATAGCAGCCGTTTTCTTCACTGAGTGATGGACGTAGTCTTCTCGGTTGAATATTATCCAATTATGATGGGTGATGGTGTTGCGAATAGTATTTTCAGTAGGCCGATTATGTTGACTATAAGTTGAGCGAAGCCCCAGAAAAACATTTATTACAGAACGTGATTTTTGTAACTAAGTTGAAGGATTTGTAAACGTTGTTCAGGAGTAAGTTTTTCCATGATGAAATGCCAAGCAATACTGAACAAACATAACATGACAGCTTGACACGACTCACTCTTCAGGCTATTGAAAAAAGTACCTCTACTTAGATCACCTTTTTTATATGGGACGCGGTTGGACGCATATGCAAGTATAAATGATCAGTGTGTTGAGCTGAGTCGATTTAGCCATGTCCGTCTGTCTGTCTGTCCCTCCGTCCGTCTGTCTGTCTTTCCGTATATATACGAACTAGTTCCTCAGTTTTTAAGATATCGTTTTGAAATTTTGCAAACGTCATTATCTTTTCAACAAGCTGCTCATTTGTCGGAACTGCCGATATCGCACCACTATAACATATAGCTGCCATACAAACTGAACGATCGGAATCAAGTTCTTGTATGGAAACTTTCACATTTTTTCACATTTGTCAAAATGTATTCACGAAATTTGGTACAGATTATTTTTTAAGGCAACAATGTAATCTCCGAAGAAATTGTTTAGATCGGTTAACTATAGCAAATAGCTGCCATACAAACCGAACGATCGGAATCAAAGGTTTGTATGGAAAACTTTCGCATTTGACGTGGTATCTTCACGAAATTTGACATGGATTACTGCTTTAGGTAATCATATAATCTCCGCAAAAATAGTCATACAGCTTCAATACAAACTGAACACGTGAAGGGTATATTAGCTTCGGTGCAGCCGAAGTTAACGTTTTTTCTTGTTCATTATATACTCGCTGCATATATAACAAAACTTGTCAGGATCATTACTGCAACTTCTCGACCCACTTCCATAATAAATTTGTACATTAATCTCATAAAAGTAATAATCAGATTGACAGACTTTGAATAAAACCGGAAAAAAGACTGTAGAATAAGACTTGTACTTAAACTAGAGCTGTCGGCTGACATCTAGGAGCAGCAATACAGTTAATACTACCTACTTTACCGACTACAGATACGGACAGAGCTGCACAAAACAAAAATTTTTTTTTTGTAGGCCAGTGTTATATGAAGCTTATATTATTTAGAGATTGTTTAAAATTAGTTTCAAAATTTCAAACAACAATCTCCCCATTCCACTTCTACTTTCATCATACAGTTTGAAAAATCATAAAATTAGTTGCTAAAATATAAGAATTCAGTGTGAAATGAAAATGTGGTATAACTCAAAAATTAGGAAGAAACACAAGTAGTTCAAGGCTCAAGGGGAATTATTCTGTGATAAACGTGAAGAGTGAAGGGCCCCAGAATTGAAAGTTGTATACTTCAATGTACAATTTTCATTATCTATTATTTATTTCATTTTATTTTTTTCTGTTTCATTATAAATACAAACAAGATCCACAATTTACAAAAAAGGGAATTACTTTCCCTTTTGACACTGTGCAGCAATCAAAACGTCAAATCGGTAGGATGCTATTTTCATTTTTAATAAATGATATTTTTGAGCTGTTTTTATCAAGCAGCTGTTTGCTCATTTTTCCTGTAATTTTAGAAATTCCAATGCAGCGACAAAAATTATAAGAGAACGGAAAAGACAGAAAGAGAGATCAAGTAATAAACAGGCAAAAAGTAGTGTCGTCAAAACTCTTATATGAAGGCACCTAAGATGTTAATATCACACGCAAAAGTTGCGTCCATAATAATATATACACATATACATACATAAATACATATGTACATTTGCATGCATGCCTGGGTTTATTAAAATAATATAAATAAATAGATGCGGACAGATCCGTGAACGCTCCCATTAACGAAAGCTCTAAAAACACTCTTTTCGCCATTTTCTTAAGGAAATGCCTGTATATTTACTTATATTTCGATTAGGCATGCAATTAATTTTTATCAAAAACAGTTACATATGTCTCTTCTATGGTTGTTATTTGGAGACTGGAAATAGAATGATAAAAAAGGTACTTATTAAAATTATAAAAAATCTTCCGGCAGATGAATTCGTTTCAGATCATCATGATGTACGATTATTTCAATTATCAAAGATTCCTTCAAATTTCAAATACATACTTAACCAGCCAATATACCAACTTTATTCAAATTAGAATAATTTTTTTTTTTTAATAATTTGTTAAATATTGGGGAAATAAAAACGCGTTGTCATGCAAATTGATATATTACGTAGGTTGCTATATATATTTCTGGACTAGGCAACACTAAGTGTTGCCAGGTGCAATCTGACATTTCCATTGGAAAGTTTGACATTTTTTACCATAACATCACTCAGAACGTTTTGTCATTTAATCGTGAATTGTTTTATTTACAGGGCATCTCGGTCAAAAAATGGATTTAACTCGTGAACATTTTTGTGCGATCATTTTTCACAACTTTCGACGTGGATTATCACGACAAGAGTGCATCGATGAATTAAAATCTTTGTATGGCTATGAAGCACCATTTTATAGCACTGTGACAAACTGTTACAACGAATTCAATCGTGGCCGACGCTCGCTCAAAGACGAATTCCGTGAAGGTCTTCCAAAAACAGCCGTTGTGCCAGAGAACATCGATGCCGTACGTGAACCGTCATGTAACATACTTTCAGATAGAGGCATGCCTATGCATTTCTCCCACCAGCATACATTCGATATTGCATGAACACCTGGCCGTAAAAAAGGTTTGTTCTCGTTGGATCCCGCACAGAAATGCTGAAAAATACGATCGCGGTGCTTGAAAAGACGTTTTTAAGATCGTCACAGGTGACGAATCATGGATCTATGTGTATGAGGCCGAAACAAAACAGCGTGAGAGTCTTCCAAGACGAGCCAAATCCAACGAAAAAAAAAACATTTTCGTTGATAAATATGCCTATTTTCATTATTAGGCCAGAAATATATATAGCAGCCCTCGTATGAGTCCTATTCATTATGTACCCATAATTGAAATGAGCTAAGCCTCGGTAAATAAACACACCTTTACAAACAGATAACCGAAGGAATAACCAAAATAAAATTTTTTGACAAAATGGCGTTTCTAAAAAAAAATTTGAATTTTGGCAAAAAATCGAACTTAAATTGTTTATAAAAAAATATTTATTTATTAAAAAAAATATGTTAATTACTAAAAAATATATTTAAGAAGCTCGTGTTAAAATTTGAGACTAGTCGGTTGAGCCGTTATATTTAAAAAGCTCGTGTCGATGACTTTGAAAACACCATTTTCAGAAAAATGCGTTTAAGTTTGGAATACACTTCCAAGCACTCTGAGACGGCTTTTCAAATTTGATTGTGTAACTTCGAAAATATTCACCTTAAAGCTTAGTACGCAGCTCTCAAGAAACGTAAAAACTTCATATAAAAAAACGCTTAAGAAACTAGCTTTCTTAAGAGCTGCGTACTAGCACAAGTAACTTTATCGCAGGAACGTTTCTGGACCGTTTCTTAAGCGTTTTTTTATATGAAGTTTTTACGTTTCTTGAGAGCTGCGTACTAAGCTTAACCATACAAAATATTTCTGTGTGTATTCGTAAATAAACATTCATATGTACATTAAGGAAGTCAAATAAAAAAATCTTTTTTTTTTTGAAATTTCTAACTGTATATAAATTTCGTTTAATCTGAAAAGAAAACGCAGCGACAATCAGATTTTCGAGCCTTGTCCTACCGTGGAAAATGTTATCGTGGTTCCCTTCAAACATGCAGGTAGTGGTGATGAAGTGGTGATTTTTTCAGTTTTAATATTTGCAATTATACTTTAAAGGATTCCTTACAACGTTTTTAAAAGTCCGTTCTCAGGACAGTCCAGGACCCGGATTCTTAGCCGACTCGGCGAAACTTGCCGCTACAACAACAACACCAACCCAACAGTAGACAACTTTTCAGCAGTGAATTCATGAGGGCTGTATATTACTTTTCCCAAAATTTCTCCCATGATAACTTCGAAAATCACTTTATTGTTACCGTCTTTATTATTTTAACCGTACTCCGATTTATTGCGCCAGAAATTGTTTATAACTTTTCGACTTCTGCCAACTTTTTTTGATATTTCAATTATTGGAACCTGATACTCTTCATTAGCTTCGATTATTGCTTTTTCTTTAACCGATTGCAATTTTTCTTAAGCCATATTAAGCAACACAACAAATTTGGAGACAATACGTATTCAACCTCCGAAGATAAATGCAATTCAAATTGCATTTGTAACTTGATCACACAAAACTAAAGTACACTTTTGGCTAAAAAGAATAAAAATACCGAAAACCAAATAACAGGACATCTTTTCGCATGTTTTCCTTACTAGTGATTGTTTATACAAATATGAGGGAACCTGAATACAAAAACAAAAGAGTAGTTGCAAGTTAATAACAAAAAACTCGCAAACAATTTTATTAAACCAATGAAGGTGCGTTAATCTGGTTACGCGCAGTGTAATAGGTCAATAGCATCTGAGAAAAGATAATTAATGTTTACAAACCTACCAAATAAAAAAGTAAAAAAAAAAACATTTCATAAACAAGTATTTATTAATGAAATTAAATTTTATTGCAAATCGCCACTCCTTACATCTTTGTATATTTCAAATAATAGCTCAATTAGTTATTATGATTTTTTAGTATAAAATATAGTATGTATGGTAGTTTGTTCGTTCCTTCATCTCAATATTTCTTAGTATATTTTAATCATATTCATACACATAACTATAAATTATATGTATATTTCGTTTTAGTGGCGTGTTTACAACTATTTTCATATCAGTTAATATTATTAAATATTAATAAAGATCAAAGAATACAATATTCTTAATAATATAAAAAATATATATTTATGTACAAAGGTATATTTATACTTAATTTTAGTCTTTGATTTGAACTTAAAATCAATAAAAACGAAAATATTATAGTGGTAAGTTTTAATAGAAAATTTAGAACTTATAACCAATAGACGCACTAAATATATAATTTTTTTTTAACTACTGATTATATTATACCTATGTATTTTACCCAATTGCGTTCGCTAACTACTTCATTGAATTGTTAAAATTTACGTTTAACACAATACAATTTCGAATATAAATTTTCAAAAATAATAGTGAACGGTAGTAGTAGTATTTATGATTATTATCTTTTTGACATAATGACATTTTTCGCATTTTCTTTGAAATAATTTGCTTATAACCAAAATTTCAATCAGAATAGCTAATATATAACAGTGTTTAATATATTATTTAATGCTCTTAAAATATCAGAGATGTTGTCAAAGTTAAATATATTTAATTATTTTTAATCATATTGCATAACTGTACGTGAAATAAAGCATGCTTTTCACTATTTTTATATATGTAAATTAACACGACTTTTTTGGCTGTATAGATGAAAATATAGCAAAATTACTGCGCAAATTGTATTCTTATATATTATGCTTCTTCAAAATATTTATTGCAAATAATTTTTATATTTGCAAATGGCGAAAGCTAGCTGAGCAAGTCGAAGCTGATTGTAATAATTACACAGGTCTTCAAAAACAATTTTGTTGCCCTGGATATCTTTGCAAATTTTGATACTTTCAAGTGCTCGGATTACGACCTTATTCATGAAAATATTCAATGTGCTCTTGTTTTTAAGATAATGGTATGTGTAATGTTTTCATAAATACCGGCTTGTTAAAATAAACTGAATATCAAGCTAGGCTATCTCCGTAATAGTTTTGATAAATTTTAAAATATTTTTCGAAATTATAATGAGGATCAGGGGAGCTATTCAAATTGAATCTAAACGTGATGGAGAAAAGATATTGCATCGTCAGATGATGGCTCATTACTAATAGTTAAAAAAAAAAAAAGATTGTCGACTGGAAAGTTATAAAAGAAAATCTCTTAAAAGGAGTTTCATTAAAATATAACATATGTTTTCGAGATTTATCTTTTTGTTTACTTCGATGCCTCCTTATTTTTTTTCAAAACAAAACTGAAATTACAAAGATTTCAGTTATTTTGTTTAATATTTTATGATTTTTTTTCAAGTAATATGAAAACATAGATTTAAAAATAAATGAGAGCAAATCTTACAAAGGCATAAATATATTTAAAACCGATTAATTGCATCTAGGGCAAGAAAACCAATGTAGACCAATGTTATCAACAAATATTCATTATATCATTTACCATTTAAAAAGGATACACATATTACAGCGGTATTAAAAGCGAAGCTCGCTTGATCTAAACCGAATAGAAATGCGAATTGAATTTCGTTTGCCATGATGGCTTCGTAAACGGTGAGAACCAAGCCAGAGAAAAACGTCCAAATACTGAGTGTATGCTCTTTAGGCGAGATTTTTTTGCCCAACGTGCTTCTTCTTTTTTTAATTGTTCTATACCCTGTAAGTAAAATTATAATTAAATTTAAATTATTTATAATCTAAAAATAATATGTTTATACTCATTTGAATTTAAAATCTATTTTGGTATTTTTTATATTTGATAAAATATATAATACTTTAATATTTCTTTTGTTGTGGACGCTATATGCATATTTTATCAAATGATCGATAATCCAAGCAAAAACTATTCACAACACCTTTCACTACAGTGCCGAGTGATAAATATTTTATCACTCCGCTTACATATATATATAACAGATAAAACTTTCTCATATTACTTACCGTTTGGTCATTAAATATGGCAGTTAATTGTGTAGCCAACATAATAAGAGTAAAAATTGCAAACAATAACGCTTCGAATGATAAAAAGAGTAACAAAAATATCGTTGCTGGAGGTGAATACGGGGAACATTGTCGCCATTCCGTATGCACACATTGCGCAAATTCAGTGACAACTAAGAACATAGCATGTATGGATATAGCAGCAATGTAAAACTGTGAAACCGTTAATCAACATTATTTACAAGTATTTGTATATGAAAACAAATACCTACCGTAAATAGTACAAAGTATTTCTGATTATTTTCACCGACGCAATTATTAACCCATGGACAGTGATGATCCATTTTACGAATACAACGCTGACATACTGAGCAGTGATGAGCGCGTTCCGGTTTAATGCTGCAACATTTCGGGCACTTGAAAAACATTTCACCTTCACGGTAACCCATCTGTTCGATCATTTCTTTTGTTGCATTTCCCCGTGGAACTGCACCGGGATCTGACAACATTGTTCGAATATGCGAGGCGAAAGCGAGAAAGGCAAGTAATTGGAATATTATAATGTTTATTGTACTATACACCGGATATGGACTTGGAAGTAGTATCACACGCATTACGACGAATTCCGCGAAGAGTATTAGCAGCCATGTAAACACCGCGCAGACAATACCACAAATATCCTTTATTACCAAAAATGTTGAAAAGCATTAGACATGAAATATCATGAATTGGCGATAATTACCTTTACACACCAAGCACGCCCCCCGCAGCAGCGATTATGCATATCCCTACTGCCGCCATGTAGTGTTATATATTGAGAATGCATTCCTTTGATCCTCGCAATAATTATATATATTCACTCTTTAATTAGTAAGTTGCATATGTTAATATTTTACAAAAAATACAATTGTTTAGTTATTATGAAAATCTTTGCTCGGCCATCATTTCAACAGCTGACGGTGTTGCTGCCACCTGTTTGCATACAGCTGAGCAAAGTAATGGTGATGCCTTACCAGAGAACTAATTAAAAAAATTGATTATCTGCGTAATAATTTTTTGTTTTCAGTGTTCCTAATATCTGATTCACACGTAACTTTTGCTTTGCTTCAGACAATTGCTTTGACATAAGAGTTCGAGGTGCACATTTATAATCGAAAAGAATCGCAATGTTGGAAAATTCTGTCAAACAAAGCGAGGAAAGTTGTATGCGAATGGGCCATAAAAGGCAATTCTATAAATTTTATCCAGCAACACTCGTTTTTAGTACTATTTGACGTGTCGTTTTTACTTCAAGTGAAAGTTGTTATTAACTTATATGTTAATAATTTGATAAGTATTATTCCATTTTCATTAGATATAAAACTATTTTGCACAAAGAAAAAGCAAGTTAAGCAGAGCATTTTCCATAATGGTTGACGAATGTACAAGGAAGACGCTTAGCAACATTCCATTACTGCAAACCCGTGCAGGACCACGGGACAAAGAGTTGTGGGTGCAAAGACTAAAGGAGGAATATCAAGCACTTATTAAATATGTTCAAAACAACAAGGAATCGGGGAGCGACTGGTTCCGGTTAGAATCCAATAAGGAAGGCACACGTTGGTTTGGGAAATGTTGGTATATGCACAATCTGCTCAAATATGAGTTTGATATCGAGTTTGATGTAAGAAAATAAAATTCAAAAGGAAATTTTTTTTTAAAAATACCCTATATGTTTAATATTTTAGATACCGGTAACATATCCTACAACCGCGCCAGAAATAGCTCTTCCTGAACTCGATGGGAAAACTGCAAAAATGTACCGAGGTGGTAAAATTTGCTTAACTGATCACTTTAAACCACTGTGGGCGCGCAACGTACCAAAATTTGGAATTGCACATGCAATGGCTTTGGGTGTAAGTAAATATAACCACAATCTGAGTTAAAATATTTATATCTATAATTTTAAGTGATCCTAATTTTAAAAAACTTTCTTTGACTTTCAGTTAGCACCATGGTTAGCTGTTGAAATCCCTGATCTTATAGAAAAAGGCATAATAGCTTATAAGGATAAATGATATAATCGATAAATTATAGGAGAACAAAAACTGGTACCATAATAGAAAGCCTAAAGTGTTGTCGTGCCTGAAAGCAAGTAAAATAAATTTTCAATTAAACAATAAACTATAGTTTATCTGTTTCGGTACACCCAATTCCACTTTATATTTTCGGCAAAAATAAGTTAAAGTGGAAAAATGTATCGGTCATCATCACTTATCAAAGTGGTTAACATGTCAAATTGGGATCCAAGCACTTATATATGTATATTAAAAAATTGTCAGGAAAATGAAGTTAAAATTTGATAATCGGCCACGGCTATATATGAAGACTGTTTGATAAGCTAAAAATAACCGCACTTTAATCGGGCTCAGCGACCGTCTCTACTATCATTGTTGAAATAAATACACGATAGAGTTTGCAAGTAAATGAAAATTGTTTAATGTATGCTTGAAATGATGTATGTATGTATGTATTTGGTTTGTATGCATGTACTTATTTATGAATTTCATTCTGTGCGTTGACTGCACTTAAGTCCATATATATAGCTTTTAAATTAAATATTTCATTGTGTTTATCCTAAAGAATTAAAGTTGTGGCTATTGTAAGGAAATATATTGTAGATTGCTATACTGGGCGTGTTGAGCAATACTCTTGAGTACGTATGTAAATATTTATAGTTTTATAATTTCACTTCATTTATATTTTTCTTTCTCTACTTTTTTTTAAAGTAAAATTACAATTTCCAAAATAAATTATAAATTTTCTTTCGCGATATTAAAATTAAATAACAAAGTCAAGTGAGTGGTGAATATAAATAAAATAAAAAAGTAAAGTAAAAATTTTTAAAGTACAGTTTTCATATGGCTTCAAATCGATTTCACTCCTTTCATTTTAACACCAATTATGACTTCTTACAAACATGTAGGAAAGAAAAAATAGGACAAATTTTAATAATAACATTCAGTTATGTAATTTCCAATTTCACGTGATGAAATTTCAAATTTTGATCGCTTCACTTTATTTCTGCAGCTCTCTCATTACTATTTTATATTTTAAATTTATAGATCATATGTTGATACAAACGACCAAATATTTGAAAAATGGAAGGGTGAGCATATGGCAACAAGTTTCACAATATAAATCTAATCAACTATAAAATCTGCGGTTATTTCATTTGTCTTCAATCTTCGAAATTTTCACGACATTAAGTAATAAATAATGTACCCGTTAAAAGTTTTGCGGTCAATGTAGACACATTGTATAGCTATGTTTAGGTAATTCGTAATATTTTGTGAAAAAAAGACAACCCTACAAAGCTCATCAAAAATTGCATCGCTTATCAAAAACTTGCTCAACCTAACACTTTCAAACATTGAGGCCGGTCACTCATACAGCTTGCTTTACTTCATGTTGCCATTGTTCGTATTGCTGTTATTACTATTGTCACGTTTCTGCCAGCTGTCCGACCAAATAGAGCTCAGCGAACTAAATGGATCGAATGTCTGCATATCGGCTGTGATGGTGGCACCTGTATCAGTTGACGAAACATTTAATGATTGTTGTTGTGGTTGCGTCACTGCTTGATTATTGTTGTTAATACCCTGAAAGTTGCTTTCCAGGCCTGGCGGTGGACGTATAAGAGTGGGGCCACCACTGCCGTTGACAACACTGCTAGTTGATGAGAGAGTTGCGCCAATTGGCCAAGATGTTGTTCCGGTATTACTACCACCAACTACCGGAGCACTTAAACCACTAATCAATGCAGCACAGGGAGATGCATTTGTAACTGTCGTAGGTAGAGCAGCGCTATTTAGACTTGGAGTGTCATGCTGTCCTAAATATGCCATTGGTGACCAAGTGCGCGAGTTGAGTCTTGCCCAATCGACCCCTTGCATCAACTGCTGCTGCTGTTGATGTTGCTGCTGCGCTTGAACATGTGCCTGCACTTGAGCTTGTAACTGCTGTTGTCGTAAATTGTAAATATATTCGAAATATTCGTTTCGTGCCTTTTTTATTTCATAGAGTTCTGCGTCCATTCCTGAAATAAGCAAAATAATATTGCCAACCGAATTTTTGATCAATCATCTACGGATACTTACCTCTAAGCTGACTGTTTCCATCATATTCGTAAGTGGTTAAAAGATCGGAGAAAAAACTGCAGTCCCCAGTAGAGACAATCGGTTTTGGAATTTGAAGACCATTGCCACTGTGGTTGCTACTTCCGCTGCTGCTACTGCTACTGTTAACTGGCTCCCAGACAGGAGTAGAGGAAGGTGATTTTTTCGAGCCAATCGGACCGAGTTCAGTAGAATTCGTAAGAGCCGCCTTATCCAAAGCTGAATCTCCTGAGGTTTGCCCAAAGGACTGCGTTTGTTGTTGCACCTCTTTGCTCGTAAAATCTGATTCATGTTCCGCCATTCCCTTCTCTTTGTCCACAAAAAAGAAAGCTGATTTGCTATCACTAATATCCAAATTACATTTATCGTTTGCTTTAGATGCATTTTTACTCAGCACACTGATGGGCTGTGCTTGCAATACGTCACTGAAAGTAGCCTGACTACAAGTATCCCATGGAGAACTTAAGCATCCCATTAAACCACCCATTCCACCGGCTGCACCGCCCCCACCGAGACCACCATTGTCATTACCATTCGTAGGCCTAGTGCGAGATGCCGCACCAGCAGTTATTGACGCATCGCCGAAATTAAGAGTTCGCAATGCGTTTGCTGCACGTTGACGACTTCTACGTTCAGCCCGTCGAGATGCATTCGCCGACGATGAAGGACAATTCGGAACAGCAACATCATTTCCAATATTGGTTGAGCTTACGTTTTGTACGTCTTTGCGACGCTCTCGACCTGGTGTCTTCCCATACTTCGCACCGGTTGCAGAACTTTGCGCGCCCACATCTTTAATGGACGGAGAGGGTATTGAAATTGGTACGGTACTAGATGAAATATCAGGCACGTTGCTCTTCACACTTATGTGATTCATCGCTTCGCCGGCGGTAGACTTGTTGGTATTACTGCGTGTATTTTTTGTGCTACCAGGGTTGTTACATTGCACCTTTTGATTAACAGCACCGACGATTGGCGGCTCTTTATCAGTTTTTTCGCCTATTTGCACTGAAACAGCAACCGTATTTTTTGACTTCCGCGCCCCGCGTGGCTGCTGCTGTTTAGGCGGGGAAGTTTGCACCTGCGGTTGTGTTGTCGACGCTTGTGTTTGCTGTTTCTTTCCAGCGCTGTTACCGTTGTTCGTACTACCTCCACTGTTGCTCCTATCTAATTTATCACTGTGCGTATTTGATTTGGGTTGCGTTAGTGCTGATGAACTTTTTTTACCACTATTTTCACTAACAGACGTCGGGTAACCCCCATTTATGCCACTGCTGGGGTTAGTTTTATCGCTGTCACTTGTGGGTTTCGTCGGTGGAGCACTACTCTTAAAAACATTCAAGTCCAGTGACCACGGTAAACTTACACGGGACGACGTCGCGTTACCGCTCAAGTGGTTTTGTCGCTTTAAACTACGTTTCTTTACACCATTATTTCCGTTGCCGCTGCCACCATTACTGCCACTGCTGCTACTGCTGCTGCTCGTACTACCTTTCAGTTGTTGTGGATGAATAGCACCACATCGCGTTTGCTGTACATTCGCTGCTGATCTACTGATCGTTTGCGGTTCATCTTCGGTCGCATGTGTGGCTGCTTGCGCCTTCAGCGCAATATTGCGCAAATTAAATGTCGGGTGCACAGAACCCTTGTCGCGCGCTTCATAAAGAGCCGTCTGACTATGCAATATGTTGTCATAGTCAATATGAGCGGCAATCAGAACAAAAACAAATGTAGTAGCCAAAACCACGATTGCCGCACTACGTATGCGCTCTTCCCATGGGGGGCGTTCTATCAAGACGGAACATTGATCGATTGTGCCTGGTGGCAGTTGCGCGACTATTGTATACTCCACATCGTAAGAGAGATTGGTATGTATCTTCAATGGTACCATAATGCGATTCATCGTAAAATCGGGTGTAAATATAATCTCAATCTTTTTCGTCTCATTCGCCTTCAGTGCAAAACTGTTGCAATCCACTATTTTGAAACCATAACCAGAGCACATTTGATCACCAATTTGAAATGTCTCTATCCAAATTGGAATTTCGCCAGTGTTTCTCGCAGTGAATTTCCGTTTCAATAATGGATACTTGATGGCCCTAATACCATTGTTGCTACTAAGCGTGTGTTGGTTCGTGGAAGATGGATTACAAATCGAGAAATGTTTTTCAGTAAAATTAAATGTTAGCGATACATTTGAACCGGGTTTACGGTTTCCCAGACGGAAATCAGACTCTACTACCTTCGCGCTAACCCAAACTGCTTCGTAGAGGGTCAGATTATTTCTTATGTGTAACAATGTACAATAACTATCTGCCACAGGTGCCTTTAAACGAATTGTTACTGGTAAGCTCGTATGTGGGTGGAGAAGTACCGGTTGACGTGGCGCACCTCTTGGCAAAGAAAATACTTCTTTATCGGTTAAGTAGCAATGTGGCACGATATCCACTACTTCGAGTGGCAGCGACAGCTGCGTCTCTTTCGCATATGATGGATCAGCGAGGAAGTAATCTACTAATACCGGCGTGTCTGCCGGATTACTAAGTAATACCTGTACTTCGTGAGATTTACCCACTTCTATAGTCGGCAGTACTGGTTTCTCAGTGACGAACTTCGGCCACTCAATGTCAATAATCAACTGTAACAGGAATCGCCGCAACTCATGGCTATTCAGTGTAAAAACAATGTTTTGAAAGTCGTACTTTAGGTGGCGAAACAACTCGGTTCGTCGACGTAACTCCGTCTCGTCAAAATGTAAATTGTTGTTAAGGCCACCACGCGTGTTTGATGGTGCCGGGAAGGCAAGACTGTTAGTTCGACCATCTTGCTGTATATAGCATCGATTTTGGCAAAACAATGATGGATTGACGTGTATCCGACCCACCTTAGTCATACCATTGCCTTCGATCGTCGACCCGTTGACGTTGTAATCTTCAAAATGTAACCCGGCATCGGTGAAATTTATAGAAGTAATGTGTATGGAGTGCTGAAATGTGGAGCGTATTGCTAGTTCTGCTGAACATTGTTTTCCCTGAAAGAGACAAAAAATTAAAAAAAAAAATAAATTGGTATATTGTAAAATTTTGTTGTCTTATCCCTTAAACATTTACAGGGAGCTACATATGTCAGAAATCTTTTATTAATTTACCGGAAAGCAGTTATTGAAATAAAGTTGCTCTTGATCCACCTCCAATTTGCCGATCCATGTACGAAAACGTACCGTTGTGGTGATCTCCTCATAAGCAGTCCATATTTTTAGGGTGCATTGATGTTGCTCGGTTATGTACGATTGTATCGTTACTTGAAAAACAGCAACATCATCTTCCTCCAATTGAGTGCATAACTTGAATTTTGCACTCTCCAACTTAAGCGTTGCATTACGTAACGCTCGCAATGAAGACGGTCGTAAACATCCTCGGAAAGTGATATGAAAGTAGACACCTTGAGGCGATTGAAAGTTCCAAGTGGTCAGCTTGACAGGTAATGGATTGCGATTGCGCAACACAATGTAACCGTCATGTGATGTCTCTGCCAGCGGAATTGCTCCTAAATTGAGATCAACGTTATATGGCCCGTCAGCTTGTATGCGCGCTGTATCATAGGTGGAGACATGCAAACGGCCACCACAAACTACCAGTGGCACTTTAATATGTGTAATATTAGTAGATACATGTAAACTAGCTTTATATGTCATGCTTGAATTAATCATCTGAAGTTGGAGCAGTGCTAAGGATCCACCCGCTGGCAGTACCAAGGAGCCTGATGCACCGTCAGCTATCGCATCAAGGTAGTCGCTACTAAACTGTGCACGTAACGCTTGACTGCCTATATCTTCCTGTGGTAGGCTTACATTAAGCAATGCCAGAGGAGTTTCGTAGTCATTACGTAGCACTAAGGTGCGCTTATTGCCGCCCCGCGTACCAAGTGTAGCTTGTGTTATAAATGTGGTAGAATTACTATCATAGTGTAGCGAACCCTTGAATAGTTCTGCTCGAATTAATATCGTAAATTCTTGCGTAGACTGAGTGACGCTATCCTGAAGTGGCTCTCGTGGTACACTCTTTATAATCATCAGCTCATCCAATATTGTTGTGCTATCAAATGCATCTGCCTCCAGAATGACTACTCCATCTTTCGGATCGAATGTCAGCCCAGATATATTACGAAGCGTAAAGTCGAGTAACTCGTACTGTTGACGCATATGCGAACTGTGTAAATGTAATTTAAACTGAATCGGTTTCACGCTGCTGTCCCGGACTAGATCATCCCCATCTTTTGTTGAAAAACGACCGAAGTTGATAACGGGATTATCTGCATATAATCCGTGTAATGGTAAAATTTCAAACTCGACCGGTATTACCAACACATTTCCCCCTGTACCCACTGTATCATCAATGCCTTCTTCAACCTGATTTGATATTTTTATACGTATATAAGCCGTATGATTACCAACGGTTCGAGCATGGAAACGTATTCGAATAACAGATTTCGTTTCATATGGCGGTATCTCCCATAAAGTTTGTGGTCCTTCTTGCCCACCACTCGGCAGTTCTAATTGGAACAAACCTCCACTGCTATAAACCTGAAAGACGATGTTAATTACTTATAGAGATACAGAGCATGTAAAATATTCTTCCATACCTCAAGTATTTGAAGTGGTTTACTATGTGGATTATACATTTGTATTTCAGGCGTAAGTGTCGCATTAAGTGGAGCCTTAATCCCCACCAAAGGCTTAAGTCTATACGGGCAGTCTCGACCCTTACCACGAACTTGCAATCGTGCTTGTCCGAATGATGTGTGAATTAGTAGATCAGTGGCAACAACACCGTGCATACGGGGTAAAAATACCACATTAAATGTGGTGTTACCCTGTGGTGGTACAACTTTTGCCTCGAAAAAACTTGAATAAAACATAGGTGTACGCCCAGATACTGATGTCAAGTACACGCTTCGATTGACATTTTGATTCAAGAGTGTAACTGTGTATGCTCGGGCAGTACCTACAGGACACGCTTCACCAAAGTCAACCAAAGGAGGTTCGAAGCGCAGACTTCGTTGAAGCTCATCACTAGTTGCGTCTGTGACAGGCGATAAAGTCTCCAAGACAGAAGGTAGCTCAGTTGAGGAATTTAACGGCTGCTTTTCACTGCTACCTATATCGCCGGCTACCCGACTTAGGAGTAACATGAGCACCCATGCGAGTGACGAAGGTCGTGACATCTTGACGTAAAAATAAAAACTTTGCCTTTCGTCTGAAGATACACGTTTCTTTCAGCCGGTAGTGGCTTTTGGGTGTGCTTAATGGCCGACGTTTGTCCTTCTTCTTCCTTTTCCTTATTGCTTTCTTCCTTTTAAAGTCCAATCAGATTCCGAACTTTTTATTCGTTTTTCTATTGTTTTTATTTTCCAAATTACTTTTATGTTTTTATATAAATGCTTTTGGCATTTCTCTTCACATTCTATTTTTTATCTTAAAAATATTTATCGCCTGAAAACACTATACTATCAGCCTGTCGTCTGTAAAAGTGCAAAAAATAATAATAATCAGACTGTCAGGCGTATGTCATGGGGAAGCGATTGCCTAAAAAATACGAAGCACATGACGTAAGATAATCGTGATAGGTAAAAACACAAGAATGGATTTGTGTATAGGTATTTTATTTTGATTGTTCTGCAACACTGGACTAGAATTTTTAAAGGCCCATTCATATACAACTTCCCGCGCTTTGTGGACAATTCATACTGAAACAACGAAGCGCAGAAAACAATGGTTTGCTACAACTAACGGTTTTCAGTGTTTCTCTGTAATAAAAATAAGGACGGTTTTTTTTTTTGACAATGTGTAAAAAGATTAGGGATGGCTTCGCGTCAAAAACTTTTTATGTGAACGTACTAAACAATAGCGTACATCGAACTTTTTTGGTCAAAACTCATGTCTGACACAAAGTGAACGAAAAGTTCTGTGTGAATTATCAGTCAAATTATTACTAAACACAGTCATGAAATTGGAAACTTTTAGACTCATACACTTTTTAAAATTAAATGTAACATAAAATGTAAGAAAGTTGTTTAAGAAAAATATTATAATTATATATGTAATATCTTAAATTTATTTACTTATCAAACGTTTATTAAATTAACAAAAAAAAAATCTATAATTATTTATATATGACTTAATTTAAATTGATGTTTATGCTATTTTATATGCTTGTTTTTATGGGATGATATAAATATACATACTCGTATATACATTTGTACCACATGTACGTAGATTGTTATTTTTTAATATATCGAAAACTAAAATGTAGAAAAGTCCGATCTTACAACATTCGTACAGTTTTTCAATATGTTTAACTTGAGACTAGCGGTTCAAGTTAATACGATTTTTTTACGTTTTAATGTTTATGAAATTTCTTTTTTTAATTTGAACTATTTTTGCACAATTTCATTCATATCAATAATATCAATAAAAAAAATACGATTTTTACTTTGTTGTAAATTTATTTATTTCATTTAACTTGTCAAACTAAACTTAAATACTATTGGTACAAATAGTTTTTCTAAAATTATAGTAGATTTTATAATAATTTATATTCCAAAATAGTTTAATCAGATTTTACGTGTTCTGACTTAACTTCTTTGGTTGGCTCCGAGTTCTTTTCTTGTTGATTCCGCTTCACCTGCTGCAGAAGCTGTGCTCTTTTTAGCGTAACCATAATTTGCAACGAGTTGTACATCCAAGCACCCTTAAATATTATGAATCAATCAAATTTTCACAATTTGTAGAGTATCTAATCGTTTGTTACTATACTTACAATTATTAGCATACAATTCAGTAATATCGGTATTGAAAATACTGTCGAAATGAAAAGCCCATTACTATCAAAATATTGCTGCTTAGAAAAGCTCTTCCATTTAGCTGCCGCAAATTCGTTAATGCTTTCCGAACAGTACGCCGCTGATACTAAAGTAGAAAATATTGTTTAATCTTGAAGCAATAAATAAAGATAATCGGAATTTTTATCCGGACAAGAACTGCCAACTCGGCACCATTCCTCGAAATTACTGCAGGCATATTTTCTGGCGCTGCAACGTCAACAATTCAACATCAATAATTGGAATATGTACTCACATAGTATTAGAAACAGAAATATTTGGAAATTAGTGTTGTTCCTTGTCATCAAAGTAGTCACCGTTGTAAGAACATGCACCGCTATAAGCGCAATCAGCCACGGATCGTTCCAATCAATCTGTATATTCATGCTTATTAATGTGTTTACTATAGATTTTTCTTTTTGCACTTACACTTGCCAAAAATGACCAATATCCGGTGATTTCATTAACTTCAATGAAATTAGGGTCCACCATTCTTAATCTTTGTGCAAATAACAAACGGTTTGGAAACCACAATGTTCGCTTTGCCCAAGACAGTTTTAACAAATGTAAATAAAGAAGAAATAAGCGAAAATTACTATAAAAGAGAACGTCAAATCAACAGTTAACAATATTAAGTTACGTGACGTCATAAACGACAAAATTGCTTGACAACCACTAAGAAAGTTTGGCAATTTAATATTTCAAATAAATCTTAATTGAAAGGTAATAATTTTACTATTCCAAATGTATCTGTAAACATACATACAAGTCTAATAGATATTACATTAATTACCAGAGACCTCTAACAGAGATTTTTAATAAAACTTCTATGAGTTTCTTAAAGCCGACTCCATAAAACTATCCAAAATAAAAATTATTGATCATTCATTACGTTTTTATTTGTCATTCCGTGTTGAGCTTAGATTGGAAAATTATTTGTAATAAAGATTAAACAATATTTAAATTTAAAAAATATATCGCAGCATTTTTGACTACCTAAACTCCAATACAATGAGAACATACACAACGTGGAACTCACAGGTTCTTTGCGTAATAAATTAGATGTACGATCAAACGCAGAAACAGAAACTTAACAGAAAGCCTTGGTAGCGTTCCTTGGGGTATCATGTTTTTTTACAAGTTAGAATGAATGAATGAATGAATATGTACTTTATTACATACTGTTATAGTAAAATAAAAATTCACTGAAATAAATCAGAGTTAATTTATTTAAGGAATTCTCTGAAAATGAGAGAAATTTACTATAGAAGTTTACTTAATTCTAAATTTTCAAAGCTGGCAGTTCTCTATGGCAAATTTGTTTCGCTTGACATAAATGTCTTCGTTTTGATATGCAATCCATTTTCGCCGCAAAGGGGCAAGAGCAGTGTGAAAATTTTTGCGAGTTTGCTGGTGTAAATTGATAAAAAGAAAAACAATTTGACATAGATTTTATAGATTCCAAATACGAAATTATCATAAAGTTAATTTAAAAACAATTTGTATATAGTAGCTGTAGCAGTAAAAGTTTTACGAACCGTCTTATATCTTGCGAGAGGAAAATATTTCCAATTGGCCGAAAACAGCATAAAACAAAGTGAATTTCGTTATAAAACTGCATAATAATAACGGGATTGGTGATTGATCATTGTAAGAGAAGTCTGCGTCATTAAATCGCAAATTGAAAAAAAAAGTTGTATGTAAACACCAAAGAACTCACAAATATTTTGTATCTGCTTTTATCTGAATAAGGTCGTCGCCCGACCGTGAGTGGCCACTGGCCTCTAAATTGCTTTCAATATAGATTGTGTGTGTGCATTTTCAAACGCCTTGTTTAGTTTCAAGCAGACGTATTGCAGTAGGTGTTGTTCCAGATAACGGAATCGAGCGATCAGCAGACGCCAGCTAACACCAGAAATTCGTTCCCGGGGAGCGGCCGACGTAGAAGACGCGTGCCCGTGTCACCGAAAATGGCTGTGAAGCAGAATAACACGGAAGCGAATGCTGCGCCCGCACCCGTTAATGGGAACGCCGTAGGAGGAGTTAATACGACCGGCGGGTCTATGGCTGGTGTAACAGGCGGTGTCGGAGTTGGTGGTAACAATGGACTTACTGTCGTGGGCGTTGGAGTTGGTGGTGGTGGTGGTACAAAAACCAAAAAGCTTAACGCTAAAGCCAATTTAGGTGCAGAGATAAGTGGTAATCCTGATGCAAATGAACCTGGTTGTAGCGGAGTTGATAACAGTGCTCCAAATAAACCCAAGATAAATATGAAAGCGGCTACTGGATCAAGCGGAAATATTGGCGGTGGAAGTGAAGCAGGAAACATTGGTGGCCAATCGAGTAAAAACACCACTGATATTACACATATTTTACATCTCATCGAATTGGTGGAATTGAATCAGCAGCATATATCATTTGGACCGGATATAGTAAAAATTTATCATCACATAATCAATGAATTAGCACGTGTGCAGACTCCAAGACAAATTCCCAAAGAACTTAAACGTTTTAAAGAAGATATAGTCAAAGTTGGCGCTTTCTTCAGTAAAGCCAATGAGAAACGCGTCTACCTATTCTACCTTCGAGTTGTCTGTCAGCTTATAACACAAGGTGAGGGTGAACCACCTTCTTGTGCTATCGCCATAATATTCCAGTTGTTTAGCTCTGAAATGGTTTTCGAAGCGGTGCAGTCAATGTTGGACCACAAAATACCTGAACAGAATATAAGAAAGACTGTTAAACTACTAAGCGAATGGTTACGCATGTGTAATTTTTGCCAAAATCTTAATCTATGGATATTAGCCATACTAAGAGGACTCCAGGAACAGCAAAAGTTTTCGCTATTTCGTGATATTGCGTTGGATAACATAGAACCATTGTTCACATCACTTATATTGCCAGTGTTGCGACCAAAAGTATACCCCATCGTATGTCATATGTTGTCTTTCATTGACCAAACACCGGTAGTGTTTCACAAGGTAAAGTTTAAGATCTGTGTTGCAGACAATGTTTAAATATTTGATTTTTTGCAGATTTTGCCAAAGTTCCCACGTGTTATAACGTATTTGAAACAACAATCTAATAGTCAGGAAGACTACGCTGAAGAAACCAAAAAAATTCTTCAAAAATTAGTTGATTTAACTAAGTCTTTAATGGTGCGTTTCTACGGCTATGATGATTTGTACGAGGCGGTGGTGAGTAAAATTTAAGACCATTAAAATAGTGGATCTGAATGCTATAACTGTTATTTTATTTGGAAGGAGCTTGTTATGAAGGATATTCCACATTCTTATGATTTGCCAAACTATGGGAGCAGCACTAAAAGTGGTGATGATAACAGCACAGAAATAATACCACATGAAAGTAATGCAAAAGTCGGCCTAGTTAATTTAGGCAACACATGTTACATGAATAGCGTTTTACAAGCGTTAGCTATGACTAAGGAGTATGTACATTTCTAAAATTGTTATTCTATATCGCATATATTTTTGTCTTTCTAATACAGGTTTAGTCGGGAAATATTGTTGTCACAAAGCAAGTCACCACTGTTAATGAAAATGCAACAACAAATTGCATTGATGCTCTATTCAACTCGATTTGAATTGACACCATCGCGCGTCTTAAGTGCAACACGACCACCTGGCTTCTCACCGGGCTTACAACAGGATAGCTCTGAATATTTGGGCTATTTGTTGGAAACGCTACATGAACAAGAAACGCTGTTCCGTAAAAAGCAAGGAAGTGATATGGCGAATGCAAAAAAAGTAACTGATGATAAAAAAGTAGTAATAGCAGATGGAGAGGCAGCGGAACCAATTGCTAAAAGTGCAAAGCAAGCCGAACAAGAAAGCGGCAGTACCAACAGTGGAGAAGGTGCCACCGCATACTTCAACACAGCACAGTCACAGCATTCTTATACAAGTGACAGTGCTACCACCGACACTACTAACAAAACCAACGACAGCAGCAAAACGGATGCAGATGAAAAGATCGTCGTGCAAACCAATGCCAGTAGCAGCTCTGATCCTTGTAAAGATAACGCTATTGGAACAACCACAATCGATAAAACCTTTACAGGCAAATTGGCAACTACTTATGAATGCCTCACTTGTGGCTGGAAGAGTCGAATAGTTGATAGTTTTCGTGACTTACAGCTGTCATTTCCAGAAGTGAAAAATGATTGCGCCTCCAATTACTCCGTACAGGATCTCATCGACTATTATTGTTCACCAGAGAAACTATACGGGGACAATCAATACTTTTGCGAGCGGTGTAAGAAACTTAGCGATGCTGAACGTTACATCAATGTTATCAGTGCACCAAAAAATCTAATATTGACATTGAAACACTTTAAGTATGATCAAAAGTATCATACACGCGCCAAATTGATGCACAAAGTGTTCCATGATGAGAAGGTGCGTGTTCAGTTTAAATTCATAAAATTTCAAAATATTTTCACTTTAATTGCTTTTTATTGTCACATTTTAGGTATCTGTAAAGGTTTGTGCTGAGGAAACGTTGGAAGAGATCGCCTCCGTGCATTACGATCTCTATGCTGGTGTCGTCCATTCCGGTTTTAGTATGGACTCAGGGCATTATTATACTTACGCTGCTGATATCACTAATAAGTGGTACAAATTCAATGACAACGTCGTCACACCGTCTAAGTCAGAAGAGCTGCACAATCTTACACCACCCAATACACCATATATACTATTCTATCAAATGGGAGCGCGCTCTAATGAAGTATGCTCCTGCGAAGGATCCACAACAAAAGTGGTGAAAGTGGATGTGCCAAATTCATTGTCGTTGGATGAGCTTTCTGGCGATTTGCGAAATTATATTAATCACGATAATTACATTTTCGCCGAAGAGATTAAAGAACGCATTATAAAGAGTGGTGGTCGAGCAGCGTTGCAGAGTGCATTGGCGGCAAAACGGAGCGGTAATGGTCGAGGAGGAGGCGGTGGTCGTAGCGACTACGACGACGATAACGATTCGGATCAACCGCCACCGGCTAGTGGCTGTGGTGGAAATGCACTCGATATTAATGTTAATCGTTTTGTGTACTAAACACTAAGTGTGACGTGGCACGAAATTATATGATTTTGTTTTTGTTATAATTTGTGAAAAATTATGTGGTACAATCTATGAACATAAAGAAGTTACGGTACGAATGAAATGCAAGAGAACACAAACGACGTTGTGTAGTTATGATACTTTTTATGTATGCCTGCGTTCGACAAATAGAGGTAAATGACACTACCTTGGATCAGCCGCCTACTGACCACACTTATATATACATATACATATATATAAATACTGCATTCTGCTATTTTCATTATAATAGCGTGTAATTTTGTAGTGTGTTCGTGAGCAATGTAACACGGCGAACGAAAGTAGCATGAAATGTGTAAAGTTTGGGCAACATTAACGTTAAAATTTATAATTAGGTAAAATGCGAATATATTCCGCAGATGCACAGCATCACAATGCAAGTTACAAAAGGAAAAAAAGTAGTCGATTTATTTCAATGCTAAAAATTTGTACTTGTTATTTGTAAACTTCAACTATGTAAACTACTATTTCTATAGCCACTATCAGCAAATAGCAGCAACAACAAAATATAATTATTACAACTATATCTTCATATGCCTGCTAAGTGTATGTGAGTAAATAAGAAATGCTTCGATAATTTTCGACCACACTATATGAGAGCAAAGGTGTACTTCTTCAATTAGAATTGTGTGTGTATGTGTGCTTTTAACCGTTATTTGAATAATTAAACGAGTGCGTGCGTGCTATGAAAAAATATGTATATGTGGTGTATCCGTTGCATTTCCCTTGTGATTCAGTATATTTTCTTAAGCACTTATTTTTATATTCGATTGAAAAAACTCGATGTCATATGATGAAATTTCGAAATTTTTCAGGAAGAATGGAAAACGACGATATTACCAAAATAAAAGTTCTAAAGCAAGCGTTGTTACTTTCTTCGCATGATGAACTAAAACTTATGTCTAATTCCTCTTACATATGTATGCGTGTATGAAATATGTAAAATTAAAAAAAAAATCCATGTAATTGTTAATTGCAAGTGGTAATTGAAAATTGTATAATATATAACTGCATATTACAACGTAAAGTTGAAACTCGACGGCTCCAGCTACTGATTTGCCTTAAGGGGTATTCAAATCTAAAGAGCTTGCCCAACTTCGTAAGCTAGCGACTAACGTTAAACTATTTATATTCTGGTCTACAGATTGTGTTTTAATTTTGCGCACTTAAATATACAAAATATATTCATTTGATTTTCTTTTGTTATTTTTTACTTTGTTCCAAACAGTTTTATTTAGCATATACAATTGTTAGTGTAGTAGCGTAGAATTTTTATGCGCCTAAACCCGAAAGTTAGTAATATTAAAGCGACTATAACTGTCCTCATACATATGAAATTCGTAATGAAATTTTTATGTAATAAAACAGTACATGTGCATACATACTAGCATACCTTTATATATGAATAGAGTACGTATTACAAAACATACATATGAATCATAAGAGAAGCGATATGAAAACATGAGTTCGTAATATGGAGTATTATTTCTCCTAATAGAGAGGAGAGTTATCATGTCCAAGCAAATATAATGTATGTATGTATCGTTTTACTATATTTATTGGTTACTTATAGTAAGCACGTAAAATTATACAATTTAAGTTTAATTTCACAGTTGACAAAATGTTTTTTTTTTTTTTGTTAATTATAATAAAGAAAAGTATTAACTGGCACAACAATATTTTACTTAGGCAATTTATTTTTTAAAGCTATGGCGTATCCTTTAAAAAACATGATAATATATAAATATCATGTTATTTAACAATATTAGAGATACATAGAAAGGTATGTGTAAGATGTGCCAACAGCTAGTCCTCGAAGAACATAAATATACATATCATACAATTGCATTGTAGGTTGAGTTAGGTCGTAGGGATTTGAACATAATCGATAGATCTTACTCTAAAGGTGGATCATCAGATCTTCATAGATCGATGAAACTTTTCGAGCTTCCACGTTTAATATCACATCCAGCCATTTCGCTCGCCTATGGTATGTCGACCTAGACATTTAAATCTCAGTTCTGCAAAAGCCGGACAATGGAGTGAAAGTGACAAGATGATTTAAAATTCTCTTCCTCCATACAGCTTTGGCAAAGAGCGTCTTACAAAATATTTAGTCGCACCTCGTGCGAACCTATTTAACCGTGTCCAAACAAAACATCGACGATTGCGGCTAGATTGATCTTGCTAAAAGTAAGTAATTCGGCGGACCACTTACTGTTTACTTTTTGCTAGAGGAATATCGCAATTGTACAAGTTCTAGTTGTTGTCTAACGATTGAGGAGTTCACTGGAGGTCCATAAGTCTAGCGGCTTTGCGATTTTCGGTCATTTCGCTGTGATCCATACAAGTCTAATATGGAAGAAGCTTGATGCTTTTGCTAACGAGGTCATGCTCTTTTGCCTCAGGCAGTGACCTAATCAGGACATTGTCCGGTTTCGACATGTACATAGGCTCTCAATTCCCGGTAAGCGGAGTAGATAATAAACAAAATCGCTTTCAATTTTGCTGGCGAGCGTTTTCAGAATTTGGTTGCGCCTTTGAAGTTTGGTCATAACCGTAACTGAACGATTATATTACTGAGGGAGTGCACACATCAGGAGAAACGAATAGTTTTTCAGATATTTTACTTTTAAGGATCGGGTTCGGTTGTTTGAAATAAAGCAATGTGAAGAGTCGATGAGTGTAGGTTTGAATATGTACCAGCAATTCCCGTTAGGATGGTAAGGGGTATCTGTGTTGTCGTCGACGTCATCTAGCGGGAAACCCAGGAAACGTGCTGTTTCGACGGGGCTGGACCAATGGGAAGAGGGTGTTAGAGGTTGGTTGGGCATGCGAAGAGGTGGTCAGTGTCATGCGGAGACTCGTTGCATGCAGGACATACATTGCGCATGTCAGGGTTTATTCTGGATAAGTAGATGTTTAACCTGCTACAATATCCAGAACGAAGTTGCGCTAGGATCACTCGCGTTTCTCACGGCAACTCGAGCTCTTCGTCTACGATGGGTAGTGATTTGACTCCAAGAACGCCATTCACGGGGAGGGAGTCGGTGAAGGTGTTGATTGCTCCACTATGAATGGCGATCAGTACATGTCGGAAGTTTGCTATGTTCTTAAATGTGTGACCAGTGTTTTAGGTTTTTGCTTACTTTCTTGAAGTTGAAGAAGTTTCAATATAAAAAAAATATAATAAAATTGAAAACAAGCAGAATCAATGAAACTGGAGAACATATTAAAATACATACATACATACTAACAATTATTCGAAAATTCGATTTAAGCTGATGGAATAATGTCTCTAGCGGAAAAATGTCGACCTAAATGGTACATATTTGTTTATTTATTTATTATTATACATATATGTATACTTATATAAAAGAAGCTGAAGCTTGATTAGAGATACGGAAAGACTTTTTGACTACCCAATTTAAAATTTTCTGAATTAATTTACCATAATTATCCCACTGTACAACTGCTACAAAGCTATAACAAAAATGTCAAAAACAGCTGAGCGTGTGTCAAAAGCTCCAACCTTCCAGATCAGACCCAACAAAAAGTTTGCTCTTATTAAATACGAGAAAGATAACATTGGGGATATCATTATGTGAAACAAATGGTCAATTATCGATGTCTGCGCCCAACAAAAGAAATAAGCATGTGTACATCAAAACAGAAGTATTGGCAGTGTGAGTGAGCCCCTTTTGGAGCGAAAAATAAAATGTAAGCGCTGAAACTAACAAATCAGGCGAAGCTCTTAAACACGTACTACGTATATTAAGCGCTATGTGCAACGGAAAAGCTAGACGGGACACATCAATCCAGAATTGCAAAAAAAGTACAGAGCGGACCGAGAAATCAGTCAGTTAGAACTCAGCAGAGCAGTGCAACAGTACGGTGAACATCTCAACAAGAATAGCAACAAAAGACGTGAATGTATAAAAAAAATATCTGAAAGAAAATTACTACACTTAAATTTTCAACGTGCTTTTTTTACATTTGTGCAAACAAATCTGCGTGATAAACCGATTTTTAATACATATACTGTATAATACATTTCATTAAATAACGAAGGTGAATAAGCATCATAAGTGAAGTTTTACATACACACCCTCCCTTTATGTAGGGGTGCTTTGGAATAGAAAGGACACTGGCCTATCGAAGGTGAAGAGGCAGAAACGCAACGTCATTAGCCTTTTGACACCGAATACGACATTTCGGCTGCATTGTGTTTATAATCGCCAGACTTTACATGCGCTTCTTTTTATATTGTTATTTAGCACAAAGATTTACTGCGTCAAGGTGACAAAAAGGAGTTCAATATCGGGTTTTAGAGACACAGATTATTATACAAATGGCAATAAGAAATATTGCCAACATTAAATAAAACGAAACTTTAGAATATACTAGACTGAAAGAACAAAACGTATTAAGAACCAAATTAAAAAAGCGGAGCGGAGACTTACGAATACGTATATATGTATATTCATTCACCATTGAATGTTGTTATGCTGCAAAGGACACGTAGGCACAACTGAAGGTAGAGCAAGCATAAATGCCTACCCAACTTCATTAGTATACTGCGATGTGCAGAGGTGAAAAGGACATGTCAAAAATTATACCACATACATATATCAACGATCACAAAACACACAGTGGTTGAGCGACTAAAAAACAATAATATTAAACTTCAGACTTTCTAATTATTAACTAAAAATTGAATTTACGTCAGCAAAGTGTTCAGAAGTTCATCCCACACATAATCACAGTTTTAATTAAAAACAATAAAGTTTGAGTGTTGCTCGTGACAATTCTGAGCTAAAGAAAAAATTTTTATTTAAAAATATAAAAATAAATAAGTGATAACAAATAACTGGCATTCAGAAGACTACTATAGATACAGCAAACAATACGAATGTTAACTTATTTTCACTATAAGAAAAATATGTATTTATTATAGTTTGAAACCAAAGTTAACAATTTCATCGAAAATCGTGCACAAATTCTCGCATACAGTTAAAAGAGGAGCTACAAGTAAAAGGATTCCTTGCAACATTCACTTAAGAGAAGACAGCAACAAAATTTCAAGATGCGGTTATTTCCGGTGCGTTTATCGAACATTACAAAAATGCTCGATATGTACTCGCAGTTCAATCCATCACCTTTGTCTATAAAACAATTTATGGACTTCGGTAAGTTTATTTATATTTTTATAACAAATATGGCATATGAAAAAATTACGAAATTTCAATATATTTTTGTTAGTTAATATAATATTTTTCGTTTTGTTATTCAATGGGCGCTTACTCAATATTTTTTGCATTATTAATATGATTTGTAATGCTTAAAAGCAATCTCCAATAAAACGGCAGTCACTTTGAAGTCACGTTTACAACCCTCGAGCAATAAATATTATATTACTGTAAAGGCATTTATATTTTGATGTTTTTTTCGTTTAATTTAATTGTTTTGACAAAATTTGCTGATAACTCTTGTTGATCTTCAACATTATCGCTATGGCGAAGAAAGGAATAAAAAGATAATGTGTATACATATATACATATGTAGTACATATAATATGTTCGTCTAAGTTTATTTGGACATACATACATATCTCAATAATATTTTTTATCAAATTTTCTAAATTTTTAATGTTGATAACGATTATATTGTTTTAGAGCATAACAACTATGCATATACAGTGAAAATCCCCATTACGCACAGTTCTTATAGCCGTACACCTCTCATTACCGGACAAATTTCATAAACACAATGGTTTCATTAATATTTTCATACAAAACCATACGCCCTAATGACCGGACACGGGCACAATTTTGGTAGTATTTTGTCCAAATTACCTCTGTTAACCGAACACAATACACATTCATATCTAAGGTTGTCTTTCCTAAATACGAATAATTTTGCTAAATGTACAACTTTTATTCTGTTGTGAGACCCTAACAATACATTTTAAACGCAAATTTTTGCCACGCCTCCATACATATGTGGACAATTCCTATAGTCGGACAAAAACACTGCCACGGTGGGTGTCCAGTTAGGAGGAATTTCACTGTATATGTACATTCATTAATTCTTCATTCCTTTTACTTGACAATATGGACTAAAAATCTGGACTACGTATGGTTGAGTGTAGCGTTATACTATTACTTAATTAGAAAAGTTTAAACACTTTAAATAACAGAAAAATTATCGTAAACTCTCTAACCAATCTGGCTTCTAATACTTTCTAACGCTCTTCAGATAAAATTGAGCTTTCGAAATGTTCTCTTCTCTTTGTATATGTGTGTATGTAAATGATTTGTTATAAATATAAAAAAATTAAAAATATACATATATATTTATGTATATACATATGTATGTATATATGTACATATATGTACATATATGTATAAGCCATAAGCTAAATTTGTTTATTTTGTGAGAGTATTTACCACGTTTACCTAAATAAAGTCGCTAACCTGTTTTGGTCACTTCTACCTTCTTCTAATTACTGCAACAAAATACATTTGATTATTTGTCCACATTATTTTGAATTTTCGCAAGTTTTTGTTTTGGTTGATCGTTTGACATATCTTTGTACATACACACATACATACTTATGTATGTATATTATCATTTGATGTGTATGTATGCGTCTACACATGCGTCATTGTATTGTTTATTACGTCGCACAGTTTCTCAAGTTTATTTACCATCATTTATTTAAGCTCTCACAGGGTTTAGTGTAAAAATGAATACTCTTTAGAAGAAATTAAGCGGACAGATCGCCAAATAATTTTATAAAATCTCCAATTACGAAAAGTATGTGTTAAACCATAATTATTTATCAATAAAAATAATCCTTTTTACTGGCATTATCTTTGACAAAAGTATGTACCATAAAAAAATAGAAATATACATACAAACATACATATATAGTTCATTAAAAATTGATTATAACAAAAATTATCGCATCAAATTATAAATCCATCGAATGTTTAATTGTGTAAGCATTTGGATTCAAACTATAGGTTTCATATTTTTTGTACATTGCCAAAATTCTAAAGGTTGATACTGGGTCAAGTTTTCGTCCAATTTTAAAACATTGGTCGATATACATATGCGGTATAAGGTGCCCCGGAAGTGCGAAAATCTTCGTATTAAGTAAATGGGGGCTAAGAAAGTGTTGGCCCAATCTAACCCAAACTCCAGCACAGTATATTATCTAGAAAGGATTTTCTATGAATTACAATCGTGTACCTCACTCATATTTTCGGTAAAAAATATACTATAGGTACTGTGGTCCACATATTCGGTACCTAGGGGCTTCAACAGTTATGCTCTTATTTGGATAATTTCTGGTTATAAGATGGCATACTTCAAAGCGCTGTTGGTGCAATTTTTTTATCTCGCTATATTGATTGCTTGTTGATTTGTATACCGAAAAGTGAAAAAATCTAATAAAATTTAGAATTGTGAGAAGTAGGCGTTGATGTTAGTCCGATTTCATCCATTTTCGCACTATGATATAGTACTTTTAAAAGATTGTTCTATATTTTATTTGGAAGAAATCGGTCGAGCGGGAAACAAGATGTATGATTGCACTTAAAAGTGGGCGCTTTTTGTCCCACTTTGACTCGGGCTCCTATAAAGCTGTCAGAAACCGTCTCGGAGTAAAAGTTTATTTCACTGACGCACAGAGGCACCGCTCCATACATTTCTTGGAAAAAAATAGAAGGAGTGGTCGTACAACAATGAAACTTTGCAGAAACACTTCTCTGGACTAAATTAAGAAATTTTGAAAAAATCTTGGAAAACCACCCACTGCCACACCCACCTCCCATATAACTGCAATTGCCAAATTTTTATTTTTGGACCTAGGGACTTGAAATTCGGGACACTTCTTAATTGAGTTCTCCTGATGAAAAAAAAATTAAACTTAAACGCAAAGTGACGTTATTTATACCTTTACTTTGATAAAAATCCAATATAATATGCAATGTTTTAATTGAATATGTAACAGGCGAAAAATTGTGTTAGTTTTTATTTGTAATATTATGCAAGCACCATATCTTTAACAATGGGATCTAGTTCTAAGGAAATTCTGTTCGAATGACGCCTTAAGCTACTTATGTAAGGATCCGAAGTTATAAGATAATCGAAGTTATAATAATAATAAAATCGATGTTACTAAAAGGGACGGTAATTGGCGGTTTTTTTTTTTTTTATTGAAAATTCAGACTCGGAACTTTCATTTTTTTATAGTAAGAGGGCTAAGCAAGGCAAAGCACATAAAGTTTTTTTCCATCAAAAAATGAAAAGTTGATATTTTTTAGTACAATTTTTGAAAAATTATAAAAATTAGATTACTTTGCCAATTTCAATATTTTTTTTTTTTTTTTATAAACAAGTAGGTGCTATATTTTCACTAAAAAATAAAAGAAAAGCTATAGCTATAAACTTACACACAAAAAAAATTCTTTATTTGGACAATGATTTTAATCTGATTTTATTGAATAACTTTACGTCGACTTCTGTTAGTTTTTTTAACTATAAAATTTCACTTTTTATAAAAAACCTTGTTGAATTTTTCTTATCCAAATATTTCTTTACAAAACAAAATCATTAAGGTTTTGAAATTGGAAAGTGGAAAAATCCTATTTTTTCCGCCGAAATGCCACTGTGTGGCGTATAACTCCCTAACTCCCACAGAGGCCCACAGATGTCCCTTGCTACAGCTATCTTCTGTGCCAAGTAACAGTTCTTTATTTATTAATTAAGTGCTTATTTTGGCCTTTTATAGGTTTTCGTTTAGACGTTTTGTGGGCGTGGTCCGATTATGCTCATCTACGAACTCGTCTTTTTGTTTTTGCCAGGGAGTCTGTGTAACAAGTTTGATTCAGATATTACAATTTTTACTTAACTCATCGCTTTCACGGACTGACGGAAAGGCAGAAAGATCCTCGAAATTCAACTCGTATTGTCATCCTAATAATTCATATATACACATACATATGTATATACTATATGTAATGCAATTTATTTTTCGACAAAATTGCAACCATGTGGGACTATTTTCAGTGGCATAAATGCCAATTTGTCGCAAATCACAATCAGCTGCCTACTTTTTTCTCGCGTTTTGGTTTCTTCGCTGTAAATTGAAAAATGTAATTACATTTAAAAATTTATTTGATTATTTAAAACTTAATAGATATAATATTAAATATTTATAGAAAGAAACGATCGCGAATAAATAAAGAACAGCAGACTTATTGCAATATAATCCAGAACGCTCATATAACCCAAGATGCTATTTTGCCACTTTGGCACTATTTTATAAATGCAAGATTAAATGATACCCTTAGTGGAATAGTTACATAATTGATTGCTTTGTCAACAAAGATGCATAACCTGTCTATGAGCTTATCTAAGCCTGAGGTAAAATCGATTTGAATGGGATGTTTTATTAAGGATTATGGATAAAAGTGGACAATGTTTGCTTACGTCAAGTAGTCTTTTTTTCAGTGCCATTGCTTACTTGAGTACTTTCTAGATAGTTAAGTAATTGATTCTTGTTTGCATTTAATAGATATAATATTAAATATTTATAGAAAGAAGCGATCGCGAATAAATAAAGAACAGCAGACTTATTGCAATATAATCCAGAACGCTCATATAACCCAAGATGCTATTTTGCCACTTTGGCACTATTTTATAAATGCAACATTAAATGATACTCTTATTGGAATAGTTACACAATTGATTGCTTTGACAACAAAGATACATAACCTGCCTATGAGCTTATCTAAGCTTGAGGTAAAATCGATTTGAATGGGATGTTTTATTAAGGATTATGGATAAAAGTGGACAATGTTTGCTTACGTCAAGTAGTCTTTTTTTCAGTGCCATTGCTTACTTGAGTACTTTCTAGATAGTTAAGTAATTAATTCTTGTTTGCATTTTGTGCAATTGGTTTTTATTTTGTAGACTATAAATATTCCTTTATGTACATATGTATGTAAGTAAAATGAAAAAATAACTAAACCCTGAAATTCTCGCACTACTCTAATTTCAATATACTCATATGAGCCTTGGGTTCCATGTTGATTTTACGCCATGTGACTTCGTTTTTTAATTTCTATTTCTTTTCGCTTTTTACGCACTTAAAAATGGATTATAAAGTCATATTTCTTCCTTTAAAGTCGTCTAATAACATTTTCGTAGACCAAAAAAAAAAAACTGGAAATTCTTAGTTAAGATTGTCATTTCAAAACTCTTTAAGGAAAATTTATACTTCGTATGTGCTATCATACCCTCTCACATAGTTTGCAGTACTTTATTCATAGAATGCACCAAATATTCAGGAAGTATACATATTTTCCCATATCTTAACCTCATTTTTGCTAAGAACTTTGCGTTCACGTAACTTTCTCCATATAAGTTCATTGGTGTTCAATGGGATGGAGGTCCTGACTATGGGGAGGATGTGACAGCACTTTTTCCATTTCCATTCCTTAACCACAAAAGTAGAATGCTTCGGGTCGTTATTCTGAATAAAGCAGTAGCCTCCATTTAAATTGAGTTTAACTGCTGATTGAGCCAAATTATTTTTTAATATTTCCTAGTTCACCATTCTTTATACAATTCCTTCGATAAAGGAAGCTTACCATTTTTTTTTTCTTTTGTCATTTAGAATTCCTTACAAATCGACGATCATCAGATGAAAATAAATTACATTTAGACTCACCCACAAAATTACAGAATCCCAAAATTAGTTATTTCTGTGGATACATTTTTTATTTATATAGTAAATGGTTTAGTATATTTCTCTTCGATAAGTGTTCCGAACAGTTTGAGTGTTCCTTGTTACTCCGAACAAATTTAATAGCACAAAAAAACGGTTCGTACTTGATAACTGCATTTAAAGTGCTGCCAAGGGAAGGGTATAAGTATTTTTTTGAATCATTGCATAAAGTTGCGAGAATTAGAAAAGCGTTATCGCAGATTGACAATACGGGACTACCTTTAAACTACAGATTATGTTATTTCAGTTTACTCATTCACTGATACCTGTGCGACAAACAAAATTTCTACGACCTTAGGTGCCTTAAATTTTATTCGTCTCCATATAATTCACCCTTAATTTTCACTAGATGATGTTTAAATTCCGACGATAAATAACACAAAAATACTCCTTGTGAGCTTGTAACAATCTGCACTCTTTACCACTACATACGAGGTATGACAATTAAGTAATGAGAATTAAAATGAAATGAATGAATGAAAATTAATCTACAACTCTGCAGCTATACAGCGATTCCAGCGCGTTTTCCATGCTTCGTAACATTTCTGGAACGCTTCGACTGCGATATCCGCGAGTACCCTCGTCACGGCCGCCTGGGTGTCCGTAATCGGCTCAAAATGGGTTCCTGTGACCACCGATTTTGATTTAGGAAACAAAAAAGTCACAGGGTGACATGTCGGGCGAATAAGGCAGCTGTTGCCACACGGCGATCCCTTTAGAGGCCCAATACTGGGACACGCTGAGGTTGGTCATTCGATGCTGCTTTTGCTCCTCAGAAAGGTTCTTTGGAACCGTCTTCGCGCACAACTTTTTCATCCCAAAATCGTCGGTTAAAACTTGTCTGACTGTTTCACGGTTCATAGTCAGTTCCGAGGCCAACATTCGTACTGTTAAACGCCGATCTTTACGGATTAATGCGCGAACACGCTGCGCATTCGCGTCAGTCCGCACCTCGCCTGGTCTCCCACTCCACGCCTCGTCTTCCACGCCCCTCCTTAAACTCTTTGTGCCATCGAAACACCTGGGCATAATTAAGAGCACTATCACCATAGACTCTTACAATTTTAGCGTACGTTTCCGAAGCTGTTTCGCTCAATCTGGCGCAAAATATTATCGCGACGCATTGCTCTTGATTTCATTTTCCATTTTCGTGACGAGCACTACAAACACACGTCTACTCAACTTGACACAGCAGGCGAACTAAACAAGCTAGAGGGATGGTACTTATACATATGTATCAATGGAGAGGGGAGGGATGCCGAAAAAAGAGAAAGGGAATTTCAAGGTCACAGGTTTACCACAAGCGCGGCAGTAAAATCAGTCTCATTACTTAATTGTCAAACCTCGTATGCCCACTAAGCAACGTTGCTGACAAGGCAGTCCCTGCTGTATACATTTTATAGTCTCCGGAGACGAAGTTCCAAATCATCCATCATTAACTACGGCTATTCTTTTCTATATCGATTTATGTATAACTTTTACAGCCCCTGTGCTTCTAGAATTTTCTATTTTTGTTTTTGTTTTTTTGAATATTAGGTTTCTCTTCTAATTAAAATGTTCAACTCATTGCAAGCTCCATGCAAACTGATAGATCAGTTCTTGAATAACATTACGTTTTCATTTCCAGGTCATTTATGTACATATGCATATAGTATGTATTTACATATAGACCGCTACAAATTCATTCGCGACTGTGCATCATGCCGGAAGTATACAATATCGATACATTGAGATTTTCCGTTTATATTTCGCTGAAATTTAATAGTTAATTACACGTTAGTACAAACAAAAGAAGCTCATGCACAACATTTATTTTTTTTAATAAAAAATTGTGTGTCTACAAATGTTGTCAGAAACCGGAATATTAGCGAATAAACATACATACTATACATATACATATTTTACTTAAGGTTATCTCAAGGACGACAGCGAACAATTTACATACTTAGTTTGTATTTTCTATGTAAGCAAATATTCCTTAAAGCTCAAACTTTTATCAACAAAGACCATAAACACACCTGCATATTCAATCATGGCTGCCGTCTGGTGTCTTTTGTTGTTGTTTCTATTTCGCCTATTTTCACCTTTTTCATCAAATAGACACGCGCAGAGACTTTTCCAGAGTTCATTATGTGTCAATTATTTTTGGTCAACCCCTTAGAGATATTTGGACATACATATATGTATATATGTATATGTATACTATATACATACATAAGTATTTATCAGCTGTGAGTTGAAATGAATAATATAATCAATCTAGGGCGCTATTAAATAGTGATTGGCGAAAGTGCGTGTATTCGTTTGTGAGCCGATTGTGTAGCACATTAAATTCTTTTAATGACAGATGACACATTAAATGTCAAGTAAAATACATTAAATTATGGCATTTTATGGGATATCTTATTTCGAAAACTCATCGACAGAGATAGCTGTTTTTTTTAACAGTTAGGAGGTTAAGAGCCAGTCTAAAGAACTTAAAAAGTTTTAACTTTGACAATTTAATCTGGGAGTTAGGAGTGAATGGTGTTGGTCGTACAAAAAAACTTATTTAACAGTTGCAGTGCGACCCAATTTAGATTCTAGTAAAATTTGTATAAAGTTTTAGATGCCGAAGCTGATTGGCCCATAAATTGTAATTTAACCAAAAAAATTTTTTTTTTGTTAATCCTAGAAACCTAACCTACGTATAATTGCAATTGTCCCTAAATTTTAACCGCTCAGAGTATTTGAGTGCCATTACTTTAATTATAGGTTTTTGGCAAGACACATCGTCTTGGCTGAACTGCGTTTCTATTCTTTTGATAGTAAAACTGTAAAATTTTCGATAGGGTAGCAAACAAAATATTTTTCAAAAATTGTAAGAAAATTGTTTTCGAACAGACCTTATTCCATCAGCTGTTCAAATACATAATAATAAAACGGTTAAGTATGAAGTTGGCTGCAAAAAAATCAATAAGATCAGCTGTTGTCATCAAACGAAATTACTTACTGCCTTCCCTAAATAAAAGCGGCAGCGGCAAATTACTGTCAAAAATTCCCCATGCCTATAGATTTTTTATGGCGCATACCTAATAAACACGGCGGCAGTGCTGAGGGTTGAAAAATTCTATTTTGGCAGCGCGTTAAGAAGAATTTTTGTAAATTGAACAAACAAATTAAAGAATTATTAATAAATTGTTTCGTTTTGCATTTAATTTCCTTTGTATTAATTTTAGAATTTAAGTGAGAATTGAACGTTAAGTTGCCGCTTTATTTACGGATGCCGCATCGGCGTTAACGCTTATACTTTGTTACGCCAGTTAGTGAACGACCCAATTTATAATAATGCCAAAGCACTTAGTTTGTAGCTGACGATTAGACTGTTCAATTACACATTTGCAGTCCTATCCAATTAAGCCCCCACGACACTTTATTGTATGTGAGCTTTATGGGACGCAGAACTTTGTGTGAACAATTCCTAAATGCTTTGCTCTCATGTCTTGTCATTATTAGCTATTGACGAGTTTCACTTGACAACCTTGTATTTACGAAATAAATATAATATAAAACGTAATGCGTAGACCGATTTCAAACCTGGCATTTTTTGTTAAAGACTTTTTTATATGCTTTTATACTTTGGTGCAGCGGAAGCTATTGATTTTTTTTACTTTTGCATATGCAAACATACATATGTACATTCATATATGCATGCAATACATACATATATACATACTGTTATATAATAGGAATATTTTAGAAATTAGAGTCTCAAAACCAAATTAAGCTAAAGCAAAATATTTTTGAGTGTGGCGTAAATGGAACGTTCACGAAAAATATAAAATAGAATGCCAGCGAATTAGCTCTAGAGTGCTCTGTTTCAATGCCTTGCAGTTCACCAAAATCTGCCGGTAATGCGAAACACTTCCCCATTTGAACACGTCTTATCAGTAATTTTTTTTATAGTGATTTGTTTGCGTGAGTTGTGTTTGGTTCTTCTTATTGCACACTTTTCTCTGTCTCCCTTTCTGCTGGGTTCCGGTTTACGATTACTCAGCCGTATATTCTAAATGCCAAACTCGGACATAGACACAACACGATTTGTCGGTTGGAATTAGCTTCTCATTGCAGTTACTGCTCTCCGCTCCCAATCCACTTGTCTGCAATGCCTTCACGACATACTTATAAACGGTCGTAGTAGTCAATGTTGCAGTTAACTACATGCTGCATTCAAGAAAATACCATACATTTCCACAAGTTTATATGCATATACAATTTATGTGCTTATATTTACCGCACTCATTCGTTTATAAATACTATTTATTTTTTTGTGCTGATTGTTGTTTTGCCAATTTGCGTGTGCCGTGGAACAGCTGTTTGAGCCACATTGCTACAGCTGATGACGCGCAGCGCTTCCAACATCGTCGTCAGCACAACAAAAGCAAAATGTCGTAAAATATTTACATACATACGTACAGCTGTATTTATAAGTGTGGGTGTTTGGTCTTTGATTTGTACACAAACCAGCGCGCCGATTCCGAATTGGCAAATAGCCGCCTAACCTTCCATCATAACAATGTTCCCGTGCGTACGTTGACACAGCTGTTCGGCTTTTAAACGAGTGTGGTGTTGGGTTGATTTGCCGAATGAAGAACTTGAGCGAATTCAACCATTCCACTTACCTATTTTAATATTTCGCAAAGCTAATTTCAATGGAAGATAATCTGAAATGAATTTATTAAATGAACATGCAAGAACGGACTAAGTTTGTGTTTGTATAGTATATTAGATACTCCCGCATAGAGAGTATGTACTATGTAAAGAGTGTGGAATGTTTTGAGATTTTTGCAAACAAAAGCAAAACTAATAATAATATTGTACCTAGACTATCTATTTCTCTTTTTGCTTAAAATTTTTATTGCAAAACTAACGGGATGGGCGAATATCTTTACATATTATAAGGTTTGACGAATAACACAGTTAAATAAATGACACAATAGGAATTTCGATTGCGCCGATATATGTATAAAATCATTTTCTAACTAAGCTTATATCAAATATATAAAATACAATATTAGCCATTTTATAGCCTCCTCAGATGGATGCACGAATGATGATGCCTTAATAAATTCTTCAAAGTTTTATGGGACTTTGTGTGTACATATCTAAATCTAGTATTTCTATATTTTGCTCTTTGCAAATAATCGCGGGTGTACTATAATTATATGTACAGTCTGTCAAGTAAGAGCGTGGTCGTGTTAATTTATAAGAAAAATTATTTTATGAAACTTTCATATTTATATACATACACATTGTACACATTACAAACAATGATGCAATTTGGCGGCGTCGATAATTGCCTGGCATATCCGAGGCATGCTTTCTACTAATTTGACGGCGTATTCTAGTGGCAAGGATCTCCAGATCCGACGAATTTCGTAAGACAACTGCTTCAAAGTGTATGTGCGTTTTCTACGAAGCTTCTGGTTTTTATATGCCCACATATTTTCAATAGGGTTTGCATCGAGGGACTGCGACGGCCAATCCAATGTAACGATGCCAGATTGAGTTTTCTACTGAGTACAGAGCTTGCTGCGGCGTTTAGGATCGTTGTCCTCCAGCAGAATCCAATCTTCATTTTTTCTGATAAACCATCGTTTGGCAGATAGCAGTAAAGCCTTTTTGTAGATTTTTATGATTTTCTCGGCATTTAGGTTGTCAGTAAAGAGGTACAAAGTGCCGAATCCCTGCTTTGAGAAGCAGCCCCATGAGTATGAAGAAGGGTTCGAATAGTTTCGTAGGATATATCTAAACCTTTTGCCATTAATTTTGTTTGTCCTTGGGGCAGTGTTAAAACAGGATTCCGCGAAAACAGATTCACTATACTTTTTTCATCTTTTTTGTTTACTTTTCCTATCGAACCACGTTCTGGTAAATCATCGACATTTTTAGCCACGATATATCGCTGTATCCACTTCTGTACAAATGCCTTCGACTTTCTCATATATTCAGCAGCCGCTGATTGCGACATTTTGGGACCTTTCGGGTGGATGCAAAGGAGCACTCATGGCGTGATTCTCTTTCACAAGATCAATGACAACTGAACCTTTGTTGACAATGCATCAAGGACAAAGCTTCCCTCTATCGGCTCGCGAAGGAATTAGAGCGAAATCTTTCATTAACGGTCGGTAAAGTCGACTACGCTCTTACTTGACCGACTGTATATATGTATGTATGTGAGAGCCTATCAATAGCGGAAACAGTAAAAGTGAACGATTGAGAGAATTGAGAATTTAATTTAATTTCGAATTTATTGTCTTTGCTAGAAGTGAGACGAAATATCCGTTTGCGCTAACTCGCCGATTGTCGTCACTTTTCTCACACATATTTATGGATATGTATATGTGTATATACATACATATGTATCTATTGAGCTGCACCAGTCATTGAAGGAAGTCAAAATAATGTAATTTAATTTTTATTTATTTATAAATCCTTATATTCATATGTATGTATATGAATATTATATGTTTCGTATATCAATTTTATATACTTATGTACAAATATATGTGCAATTTTCGTTTCTTGAGTGTGAAAATATTTACAATGACAAAGCGAACATTCCTATTCCCCTCCTCATCGCCGTAATTTCTCCTAATTTAATATTGATGATGTTTGTGTTGCCTTTCGATTTGTGTTCGTGGTGAGGGGGCGTGCGTCAGTAGACAATTTTGTTTCTTTTCCTTTCATAAATATTTTTTTACTGAAATGTTTTATTCTTTTTCTGTTGTCCATTACGATGTGCCATTACGTCCGATCTTGTGATACAATTCTTGTGATTTTTTACCTTTTTGGATTTTTGTATTTTTATGTCAGCATTTGCGGCTGAGTACAAGGTACAAAGTTCTTGCAATTAATATTCATATGTATACTTACTATATTATGCACATGTATGTATGCATGTTGTTTTTCTGTAAGTACAAGGTACAAATGATAATGTGATAAAAAAATGTGTAGCAATCTTGTGATTTCGCGTTTTGCGTAATTTCGCAAGACACGATTCCGATTACTTTGGCGGGGGAGGTAAAAAACCGAGTTTCCGTATAAATGGGGTATGTGCGTCTAGGGGAGCTTCTCCAGAGGAGGAATATGCAAAAATAGTTTAAAAATAACTTATATTTTTTTAAATATTCCCATTTAAAAAAACTAAAACACATGGTATTTCTCTATGTTTCACTAAATTATTTTACATTTTTCACTTGTGTATTTAAATATATGTACACTCTGAACATTGAAATAAGTTCACATTTCGCTTTTATTTTGTTATATTTTACCTTAATTTATTAATTTAAAAATCACTTAGCACCTTCATCGTTGAAAATGTTAGATTGTTTACAATTATGAGCAAAAAAAGCGTTGCCACATCTTAAACGGCAAATGTGTAGGATTTTTAACGATTTTTTGTGTGTTTTTTTCGCTTGATTCGTTTTTCTATATTCGCTATAATAAAAAATACTTTCCAACATTTTTCAAGTTATAATTGAGTTGTGAACACTTTTTCCATTTCCATTTAATAAAGACAAATAAGTAAAAACCTATGATAATATTATAAAATTTATATCATATCGGGGTGACTGAAGTACCTTCGCGTAGTACTCTTTTCTGCGTTGGCGTCCTTTGGCCGCGCTCTAAAAAATAACCATGGTCGAGCGAATACCCGGGGTGACCAAAGTACTTTTGAGCCAATACCCGGGGTAACCTAAATATTTTTTTATTTTATTACGTAGTATGATTATATTATATAATATTACCTAGTTGTTTATTAAATTTAAATAAGAAAAAATCCAAATGCATGGAAAGATTGTTTATATTCATTTTAATTTGAAATATAATTTATAGACACATTTGTTTTTATTAGAACCAAAATTGCTAAATAAAGAAATAGGAATTATATCGAAATAGAGAAACTCAGCGAATTGCTCATATTTGCTTATTATCATAAGGCAGCGCTCCATTTCCTCATAATTGTTAGCGCATAAATGATGCTCATTACGAGTATAAAAAGTAATTCTTAAAGTAAAGATTTCGTAGGTAAAAAACCTGCAAAACGTGGAAAATGTGGATATATTTAAATATTTATAGCTTAAATTAATTAATTTGAAGTAAAAAATGCGCGAAAAGTGTGTTTAATGTGGTGAAATAGCTTGTTGAAATGTTCGAATTTTGGGAATTTTTGAACTTTGAAGTCGAATATCTCGTAAATTAAGCGTTTGCGGTACCTACAACCCTCTATATTTTTTCTAATCAGGAGGACTTCCTCTTTCCAACGGTACCTTCAGATCGCGGTGCCAAAGAAATCGGAATTGTGCCTTTCGCAAATTAGTAATTAATAATAAAATTGATATTTATGTGGATATCTTTTGAAATAAATATTTCTTCGTTGAATTCGCAATAGTTTTGACGGCAGTGTTGCTTGTAAATTGCCAGTAATTTTGACAATTGTTTTGATTGTTGTTCTTAATAGGCATGTTAGGGCTGCCAATCTATCGATCTAGTCAGCGATGCTAATAATTTATGGCTTGACAATCGATAATCGGTTACACAATTCTTAAAAATAATAGTCAAATAATGAAAAAATCAATCAATCAAAGGTGACATAAATCGTCCCACACCATAGATATGTACAAGCCCTAACTATATATATCCATGACTGGTATTTATGTATATACTATACATATGTTATTTTCATAATAGAAGTGTGGAATAGAGTCTATACCAAAAAGTACTTCGATGATTGAAAGAAATGTTTATGTAAGATTAAGTGCAATCAGAGACACTAAAAAATCACAATTATTAAATTACATTTTTTTATTTTATAAAAGTAAAATCTTATCATCATTACCATAAATAAGGTTTCGACAGAAATTTACAAAAAAAAAAAAAAAAATTATTTACATCTAAAATCAATCGCAACAAAATTAGTTTTATTATTAGATAATAAAGTGTTTGATCGAAAATTTTTCTTTTTGCATAAATTTCATTTGGAATCTATCGAAAGATTTTTGAGCTACTTTTGAACATACATAGTTTTGAGAAAAACGCAGTGAAGTTTTTACGAACGTTCCAGTTCGCCCGAAACCCCGCTGCTAATGATTGAATAACTCGAAAAGTAGTTGTCAAATTAACGTCAAATTTTCAGAGAATACTTCTAAGCTTTTTCTAAAGTACCATAAGAAAATGCAAATATTTTATTTGATAATTTTGAATCCTTAACTAGCAAGTGATGGTCTAAAGCAAACTTTACTTGGTATTTAATCTGGGTAGCAGAAATACATATGTATACACGGATAAATATTGATATTCCGTCAAAATAGAATATTTAATACATACTAACGGTTACTTCGGTTTTTACCTGACTTTCAAGCACTGTTATACAAAGATATTTGCGAAATAGAAAACAACAACTCATTTCGATAGCTCTCTTTGGCATTAAGACACTACTTTCATCAACTTTATATCCAGCTAAATGAAATGACATTGAGATAATAAAGGTCATTACACATATGCGACATGTTGAACACACTTCTTTGCGGTAGGGCTTTGACTTTCATTCATTTATAAAATTTATCAAACATGTCCTTTAAATAACATCTTAACACATACATCGTAGAATTGTCAAATGCAACTAATAAACATACATATATATGTCTAAAACCGGTTTCGAGCCAGTGATTTTTGAGGCGATATATAGAAAAAAATCGAACGGCCCTAATGTATACCATGGTACTTAAATGAAGAGATACCTAGGTAACTACATATTTGAATCACGTGTAATCACTGTGCCTTTTATAAAAGTATTTATTATAAAAATATCGATGTATCGGTATTTGAGTCACGAAACAATTATTTTGGCAAATCACTTGTGGTCACGAAGCTTAATATATTTTCAATAATCAGAGTCATTAGTTTCACAAAATTTTCCTAAGTGGAAATACAATAAAATGTATCTATACATATGTACATATAAAATCATGTCGCAAGCGCGATCAGGAATTTTGCTCATACACTGGAAACATTCGAATGAACCCTATAGTGAAGAGAACTTAAAACTAGCATGAACTACAAACACAACTATTCTGCCGACTATCTTAAGTGATGTCAACATAATGCAATTGTAGAAACTTACTGCTCCCTTAAGCCATTATTTAATATGGTTCACAAACAATTCAAACTATTTAACCAATAATCGTAAACGGCAGGCTGGAGAAAAAAGTGATGACTTTTTTTGCAAAGAAAATGATTTATTGTAAAACTCAAATATTATCTCGTAAATATGTTTAGAAATAGTGTTAAAAATTTCAAAACGATCGGCTTTGAAGTTATGAGGGGCACCGACTTTGAAACAGTGAATTGTGGGGAAAATGTTCTAATGTTTTGAAATCTAATATGGGGTCGACTTGAAACATTCACAACATTCTCAAAATATGCATTAATTTAAGACAAAATGTTTGCAAAAAAATTTAAAATCCGAATGCCTCCTAAGGTAATACTCGGTACAAGTGTGGTCTCTTTCGTACTAGTTTCTTTTTTGGTCCGACTTCAGCTGTAACTGTGAACTTTTATTTCTGTATCTGATGACTTAAACTATTAGATGGATTCTACTCTGCAGCGTGTCGCGTACTCGTAAGCATGTACAATTCATAGTTTAATTATTAAATAGCTTATTTTAATAGATTGCTTTGTTTATCGTGTTGCTGTTATTTTGTCAAAAACTTTCGCGCAGAACGTGGCATTTATCGATATAATAAGTGCAGCTGTCTTCTGAATTATAATTGTATATTGCTTGTTTGCAAATATGTACATATATAATGAATAGTGGTTATTTGTTTACAGAAGCCCAAAAAACAAGGTGACATTTGAATTTAAACTGCGCGCGATGAAGGATTTGGAGAATTATTTTTTTTTTAGGTTGGTAGTACTCTGAGTCACATTTATGTCAAAATATTCATTAGTATTTGAGATACGTGTCGTTTTGTGAGCTGCTAGAAGTGAGTTTTTCGTTTTTTGCGATGTCGAAATTTGTTGAGCAAAGAATTTGCATTAAATTTGGTTTACGGAATCAATTTTCTGTTGCGGATACGTTGAGGATGGTGCAGAGGCTATGTCTAAAAAAAAGGTTTACAAGTGGTATAGTGAGTTCCAAGCCGGCCGTAAACGTGTCGAAGACGAAGAGTGTCCAGGGCGACCATCAACCTCAACCGACGAAGCTCACGTTCAACAAATCAAAGATTTGGTGTTGAAAAACCGTCGATTAACAATTAGAGACCTTGCTGATGAAGTTGGCATATCGAAAGGCTCAGCCAATACTATTTTGAAGGATGGTTTGGGCCTCAAGCGCGTCAAATCTCGACTGGTACCGAAAACATTGAATCTTTTGGAAAAAAGGCGTCGCGTTGAAGTGTGTGAAACGATGCTTTCCGACTACCAGGGTATCAGGAAATGCATTATAACTAGCGATGAGACTTGAATCTATGCTTACGACTCCGAAACAACCGATCAATCGAGCGAATATCGTGCCAAAAGAGAGCCGAAACCAAAAAAATCGCGCCAAAGTCGCTCAAAAATCAAGGCCTTGTTGACTGTTTTCTTCGATTATCGTGGTGTTGTGCATTACAAATTCCTTCCAACCGGTCAAACAGTCAACAAGGAATATTATTTGAACGTTATGCGTCGTTTACGTAGCGCTATCCGCCTAAAAAGGCCGGAATTGTGGAATGACAATTCTTGGTTTTACACCACGATAATGCACTATCCCATACTGTCCTCGTAATTCGTGATCATTTCGCCAAAAACTCAACCCATGTCGTTCCGCAACCACCGTATTCACCTGATCTGGCGCCGTGCGACTTCTGACTGTTCACCAAGCTCAAAAGGCCGCTGCGGGGCCACCCTTTTTTATACGATAGAGGAGATTCAAGCCGCAGCGAAGACGGAACTGAAGGCCATCCCGGAAAGTGACTACAACCAGTGTTGCGAAGATTGGAAAATTCGTTGGCATAAGTGCATTGCATCGGGAGGGGATTACTTTGAAGGGAATGAAATTGATGTGGAAGAAGAAATAAAGAATTTTCAAAATAAATACAATGTCACCCTATTTTTTGGGCACAGGTGATTTTGAAATCAATATTAAATTTTCATGTTTTAATCCCAAAGTCATAGAAGGAAATGTGAATTACAGTTTTATTTTAAAACATGGTTTTTAGACCATTTGCATTTTAAAGTGTTTTATATTTATTTTTAGAAATTTGTTTTAGATGTGATGTGATTAACTGTGGGCGAGCTAACCACGAGTTTCTCGCATCTACTCCGTTGAGTGGAATGCCTCGTTTCCTTAATTCTAGAGCAAAGATCATAAATTTTCATTTTCTCCCGATTTTAACTTCCAAAAGTCTTCTATCGGGATAAGGTTGGGCCATTGCGTTGATCATTTCAATACATCAATGGTTAACCAATTCTTTATTCTCCTAGTTATATGTTTCGCATCATTATCATGTATAAATATCCAATTTACAGGCATTGCGCCAAATGAGATTTCGTTGGATGTCTTAGAATATTTAAGTAAAAATACTGATCCATTCTACTATCAATTCTGACCAACTTTGCTATTTTCTTCGTATATCTTGGGTTTGAGGGTTGGCCTTTCTGGTGATATACAAAGAAAGTACCCACCATCGGGCCCAATGCGATTTGCTTTTGTTTCATTTCTCCATAATACATACTCTTTAGCTAAAATTTTCCTTTCTAAATGAGCCTTAGCAAAATTAATCCTCGCGTTGGCATATTTTTTTGATAGAAGGTATTTTTAGAATTTTTTTGGCTGATGCGTCCATGGAGTTGAGCATCATAGAGGTGTCGTCTGACAAGCCCGCTGGATACTTTTAAGCCAAATTCTTGATTAGTTTCGGCCATAATGGCGCGGGAGGGCTCAAATGGATCAACCTCGCACTTTCTCACATTTTCTGTGCATGTTTCTCTACGCAAAGCTGTACATTGAATTCGAACATGCCAAGAATACTGTTAGTGTTCAATTTTGCCTCAATACCTCTATGAGTGCTTGAGTTATTTACAATAGATAAAAAAAAGGAAAGAGATGTGGGCGTGGTTTTTCCAAAAAGTTAACAAAATATTTTAAAAATACTTAAGGTTGAGAAAAAAGGAATTTATATATTTGGAAAGAAAATTTTACTAATTTTTTACTACTAGTAATCGCACAACAGTCAATAAACATTAGTTATTATTATGCATTAAATTGTCATGTTTTGAAATTGTTTATTACACACACCACAATAAATAGTATAATTTTATTGCACTTAGGTTTCACATTCAAAAATATTGAAATTCCCTTCTCGCATTCGCTAAAGCTTTTTGTTGCTGTAGCATTTTTGTTGTTTTTGCTTTCATAGCGGCGTCCAAGTTGTCTACGTGATGCGCTCGTACAATGCAAATGGCATACACTGAGCTAAAATAAAGTAAATTTAATTGAAATTTGTGTTATTATGCGCGACATTCAGAGGAGGCATGTCAGAATTAAACTGTTCAAATATCTCATTGTATTTGTCTCACTTAAATTCACTCAAATTCACTCAAATTCACTTAAACACATTTACTGCTACAATTTCTAAGTCGGCTACCCGACAGTGAAATGCTGTAAAATTTCAACAATGTTCTCCTCCCTCCCCCCAACCCACATGCCGCTGCTTTTATAAACGAAACACGACTGACACGCGCATAGCCACAACGGCATCACAACATTCCCATACGCGCATGTGTGTGTGTGGGTATCTATGTATGTCACCTTCTGGCTTCGTTGTTATCTGTTTACTACTTTTTGTTTGTTATTGTTATTGTCTTGTTTGTTCGTGGCTTGGGGCTTATCAAATATCGTCAAACAAAATAAAAGCTTCCTCCGTTTTTTAAGCTCATCGAAATAACAAAAACCATTGCATACTCGTAATAAGTAAGCACATATGTATATATATATTTGTTAAAGTATAAGTTTTGCTATATGAATATTTGCACAAAACGAGCGCAAGGAATTACTTATATGCACCGGCAATTGTTTTATAAACAACAAATTCATATAAACGTTTATGTATGTATGTCTAAATGTGGGCTTTTGTGGTGTGTAACTTTTACTTTCAAAGCGGTTTTACAGCTATTACTTGCTACGAAACCTTTCGTCTCTAATTTCAGTAGACTTTTTCAGGCAGGGTTTAACAGTCTCTGAAATGCTGACTCAACAGCTCAATAGATGCCTGTGGCAATACATACTTATGTACATAGTATGTATATCGAGGTAGCTTAAGTTGAAGCGGAAGTTTTCTTTTCTAGCAAAAATATACGTTCAACTTTTATATTTACTAAATGGCATCTGAAAAGCTTCAGGTTCTCAGACACCAGCAAAGAGAAAATATGACATGTGAACAGTGTTTACTGTCCTGATACACAGCCAATCTTGCGCAGTTTTGGTTTCGTCGATTTCGTTCGCATAATTTTGTTACTAAGGATTGTCTACGTTCTCTGAGGCCCATTATTGAAAGAAATGTCATGGCTCACTTACGGCAAACTGAAAACGGTCGTGGGCGTGGACTGGCAGTGAATCATCCACCTTGGACTGTTCCCCCACTGACAAACTCTTAATTCGGAGCTATGCGGTCAACAATTGGACCGACCGAAAGAAGAGTTCGCTTAGAACAGTGAAGGAAATTGTGTCGCATTAGGACAAGCCAGGCTATATATATGTACATACATACATCGGTGATGGCTCGTCCGAAACTCCGGGAGCTTGGTTGGGACGTTTTTATGCATCTACGTTATAAGTAGTATGAATCTCGAACTAAATGATTTCTACCTGTTCTGCGTAACAGAGTTGGTCCACCTGTTCCAAACTGCTGACATACGTACATACTTATTATTGTCCTTTTGCGTGGAAGCTCTGCAGACATGCGTGGAAATTATTTACATAGATGAGCCAAATACTGCGTCAAATTTGTATATCCATATTTATTTAGAAACAAATTTTATGGAATATTTGTACATATGTACATACATATGTATGTATGTATATACATACTACATGTATTTTTATTTTGAGGTGCCGCGAAAATTTTTGTCATTCCATTTGATTCCCACAATTTGAAAATTAAAAAATTATTTTGGTGATGCTTTGAGAAAGGACGTATGTAGGTCAGCCGTTCCGCGTGTATTAATGCATACCGTACCTACGATTGTTTCTGGTTTAGTAACGCTAAATAATTTGAATTTTAGTTTTACATAACATGCACCTAACATGAAAAAGGTTTATTATCGCTTTATTTGCATCGATTTGCTTTGCTCTTGCTTCATACATACTTATGTATGTACATAAGTATAATTTTTGCCATTAGCACCTTGGAATGAAAAACATGTACACACCTTCATCAAAAGCGGCTCACGGAGCAATAAGTCGGAATATAAATAAGTAAAGGAAGCTTCTCAGTTATTTTCGATATGAATAATGCAAATATTGATCACGCCTAGTTTTTAATTTCCATAAACAAAACATCTTTACAATAACTCGTCTATATTAAATATCTTTAAATTTTTCGAAATTCACTTTATTGGAAAATAATATCAAATTATATAACTTCCTCAGCTAACTTTGTAAATCTAATTAGAGTAAAGAGTAAACTTCTATAATCCCAGGTTCAGACAGGTTAGAAATGCTTTATATAAGTAAGTGTACCCATCCATATTATAAGTAAACTGTTTTTGGAATTTAACAATAGAGTTTGCCTACCAAGAATTTATAGTGCAGATTTATAGAAATTCTAAAAACATTGATAATTGAAATGCGTTTGTATGTGTGTTTAATTTCGCACCGGGCAAGTAGACTTCCACGTTTGCTATTGGCATAGTTGGCGGGGGCTTGTTCACCGGCACATTGTTGTTTTGTTAAAAATAACAGAAAAAACATTTCTAGAATACTCATGTGGCCACTTACATACATACATAGGTATATAGTAAATAAGCAAAGTCCATCAATTGTTGTTTTATCTAGGCAAAATGCATACACGCGCCCGACTTCTCTAGTTTTTGTTTGCCTTTCTTGTTTTTTGTTTTGTTTTTTCTGCATTGACGGTGAGATCATACTTGTTATTGTTTTCATTCGTCTATTTTATACTATATTTTATTCTTTCTGTTTTTATGATTTCCTTTTTGACCGACTTGGCCTCCAAAAAGTCATAATCAGTCGACGTCGTCGTCGTCGCCGCCAAAATGACTACGTCAATTCGCTTTGTCGCTGTCGAGAGCTCTTAAGCATGCTGTCTGCAAAGCAAACTCGCCTGTCTGCCCTCGCACACATGCATACAAACGTGCGATCACCGAAAACAAACTCGATCAAACTCGGTCGCAAAAGTAGTTCGTGTGGTTCGCCCGTGTACATTCGCTCTCTAGAATAATCGATTTATCACATTGCAAACAGCGCTCGCGCATACGTTCTTTCTCGCTCAAAGTAGTTGGTATTTTAATGCTTAGAACTAAGCTTTTGGCCCACTGTGCGAAATGATTTCATTACCTTTCTTCACATACACATACAGACAAACAAAATACATATGTGCATACTTATATGGAACTTAATTGAATTCGTAGATTGTAAGCGCTAACAGTAAAAGTCGAAATTAGCCGCAGTACGCATTGCATCGGCTAGAAATGTTGCCTACAATTCGCAATAATCGTCTGTTTCCATGTGGGCCTAACAAACACCTTGACGGCGTGAGACCACTCGTCCACTTGACTTACTTTATTTGAAGTGCTTTAAGGCAATCGTAAAACTCACTATCATAAATAAACAAAACACTACCATATTTAATCGCTCTCATATGAGTGTATGAATGTATGTATGTATGTACATATGTATGTATGTATGTATTCATGTCGCATATAGTGCCTAATTAAATTTTATTGCTAAATAAATATCTTTGCTCGGTTAAATTGCTACATACCGGCAATTTGACTTTTGTGTTGCAGCTTGCAAAGGCTACCGACAAACAAACAGTGTTTTTGCTTTTATTTACTTACATACTTGCATAAATACAGTCATGGTAAGAGAAATAGCACACTTTTAAAATAAATTATTTCAATTTGTTTTTAGTTTTATCAAATAAGTGCATCGCGAAATTTCCTACGTTTGTATACATATGTACATATGTATGTCTAGACTTCACAACTTATAATGGTCAGCTGTTGCCTTTATCATGCTTACTTTTTTGTTTTTAATCCTTACAATCGCAATCTAATGAAATTTGATTGGCCAAGGAATTAGGACACATTTCGTTATTTGTGCAAAAATTAATTTTTAATTAGCAAACGTGGAAAAAAGAGCATTATTTTAGCTGTAGCTGTTAAACAATTAAAATATTTTAAAAATGGGTAGAAATTTGGGCACAATTCCGATTTCTTTGGCGCCGCGATTTAAAGGTACCGTTGGAAAGAGGAAGTTCTCCTGATTAAAAAACATATGGGGTTATAGGGTCCGCAAACGCTTAGTTTAGGAGATATTCGGCCTTAAAGTTCAAAAATTCGCAAAATTGGACCATTTCAAGGAGCTATTTCACCACATTAAACACGCTTTTTTCACATTTTTCACTTCAAATTAATTAAATTGCACTATAATCTTTTAAATAAATCAACATTTTACTCTTTTAGCAGGTTTTTTACCTAAAAAATCTTTATTTTAAAAATTACATTTTACACTTATTTCAACCTCATTTGTTTACTAAAAATTACGACGAAATGGAGCGCTGCCATGTGTTGATAAGGCAATTCGCTGAAATTCCTCTTTTTCGCAAAAATTCCTCTATTCATGCATATGGATATTTTCCTTTTTAAATTTATTAAGCAAATAAATAATATTATGTACATGTATTAGTAATATTATATAATAATATTATATATACATATGTATAAGTAATATTATATAATAATATTACGTAATAAAGTGTACAGTACATGAGTACAGTACGAAAACCCAAATTTTGTTTCAATATGAGTGCATGATAACCGAAAAATATAACCACTTCATACCCAAAACTCATATTTTAAATATAATAATATATATATTGTCGCCTAAAATACAAACCAATGTATCATCAAAAATAAATGGAAATCGCTGACAGATATAATAACCAAAATTTATCCATTTTATAACGAAAACTTAAATTTTATTTCAATATTGGTTATAAAGTGGCTATATTTTTTGGTTATTATGCAGTCATATTGAAACAAAATTTGAGTTTTGGATATAAAGTAGTTATATTTTTTGGTTATTATGCACTCAAACTCTTATTTTAAATATAATAACATATATATTGTCACCTAAAATACAAACCAATGTATTATCAAAAATAAATGGAAATCGCTGACAGATATAATAACCACAATTTACTATTTTATAATTTAAACTTAAATTTTGAGTGCAAATTAATTTTTTATTATATTATTTGGTTTTTTTAAAAAGTTACATATCACTATTGCTTAACTTATAACTCTTAACTGCTAGCTCACAACTTCAACTGTCAATT